>APFE030741010.1:115304-172169 GCA_000404065.3 Pinus taeda | reverse complement strand
AGTGAGGACAAACAAGTGAAGTTCGCCGCCACCAAACTGAAAGGACATGCGTCCTTGTGGTGGGACAGCATTCAGGCGAAGAGGAAGAGGCTTAACAAACAGCCTATAAAGAAATGGTCTAGAATGGAGGCCAAACTGAAAGAAAAATTCTTGCCGAAAGATTACCAGATTATGCTGTACAGGCAGGGACAGAACTTGAAACAAAGGGGAATGACTGTTAAAGAATTTACAGAGGAGTTCTATAAGTTGAATTTACGAGCAGGATATGTGGAAGACACCCCGGAGAAAACAGCTAGATTTGTGAATGGCTTGAGGGGGGAAATCCTGGATGAAATCGGTATCATTTCACCCCAGACATTGGATGAAGCCTATCAGTTTGCATTGAAGGCAGAGGAGAAAATTAACCGGAAGCAGAATGCCAGGAGAGGAGGTGGAACTGGCAGGGGGAAAGGTAAAATGTTTGGAAGAGGTCGAGGTACAGGTTCAAGTGAAGAAGGCAGTAGCTCTAAGTCTGCTAGCACAACAGAGAAGGACAATAGCACTAGAGAAGGACGACCAGCTCAGCGAGGGCAAGGATTTGGTCGGGGCAGGGGAACTGTCCAGTGCTATCGTTGTCACAAATTGGGACACAAGTCATATGACTGTCCTGAAGGGGAACCAGCAGGTGGAAGAGGAACTTGTGTTGCTCAGCCGGAGGATGTTGAGGAAACACCTCAATAAGAAGAAAATACACCGGAGACAGGTGAAGCTTTGGTGTTGAATAAAGTGTTGTTCAAACCAGCAAAAGGGGTTACAGAACCGGATCAGCGAAAGGCTTTGTTCCGCACTGTCTGCAAGTCACAGGGTAAGTGCTGTAAATTGATCATTGACAGTGGGAGTACCGACAATTTAGTGGCTATGGAGATGGTAGAAAACCTGGGATTGAAGAAACTAAAGCATCCTACTCCCTACAAAGTGTCATGGCTGCAGAAAGGGCATCAGCTGTTGGTTGACGAACAGTGTGAGGTGGAGTTTCAGATCGGTAGGTACAAGGATAAGATCCTTTGTGATGTCATGCCAATGCATGTCTGTCACTTACTGTTGGGACGACCTTGGCAGTTTGATAGAAGTGCAGTTCATGACGGAAAAACCAACTGCTATAAGTTTGTTAAAGATGGGATCAAGCATACGCTTGTACCCATCAAGGAGGAAAATACAGCAGAAACCAGTGGGGTGAAGGCACTACTGATGGGCGGAAAGGAGTTTATAAAACAGATTGAGGACGGCGAAATAAATTTTGCTGTCATAAGAAGACCAAAGGCAGTGGTACTTCATACACAGATTTCAGATTTGCCCGGAGAAGTTCAGAAGTTGCTGCAAGAATTTGGGGACATAGTGGTGGATGACCTTCCAGATGAATTACCACCAAGGAGAGGTATTAGTCACTGTATTGACTTTATACTAGGGGCAAGCCTGCCAAATAAGGGAGCTTATCGCATGAGTCCTAAAGACCATGAAGAAATCAGGAAACAGGTCCATGAGTTATTGGACAAAGGTTTGATTCGAGAAAGCATGAGCCCCTATGCAGTACCAACCGTTTTGGCTCCAAAGAAAGGAGGAGAATGGCGAATGTGTACAGATTCCAGAGCTATCAACAAAATTACTGTTAGGTACAGGTTTCCCTTACCGAGAATGGACGATATGATGGACTGTTTGAGTGGGGCGACTTATTTTCGAAGATTGACTTGAAAAGTGGATATCACCAGATCCGAATTCGGGAAGGAGATGAATGGAAAACAGCTTTCAAGACGAATGAAGGCTTATATGAGTGGCTGGTGATGCCATTTGGGTTGAGCAATGCTCCCAGCACGTTCATGCGCCTGATGAGTGAGGTACTGAAGGCATTTAATCGTAAGTTCGTAATAGTTTACCTGGATGATATTTTGATTTTTAGCAAGACTAAAGAGGAACATTTCAGACATTTGCAGAGTGTGTTGAGGAAGTTGCAGCAGAACAAGCTGCTAATTAATCTGAAAAAGTGTACCTTTTTTTCAGCGAGAATTAGTGTATCTGGGCTTTGTCATTGCAGAAAATAAACTAAAAATGGACCCAGAAAAGGTGACAGCTATAGTTAGCTGGCCTTCTCCGAAAAGTTTATTTGAAGTCCGAAGTTTCCACGGACTAACCAGTTTTTATAGAAAATTTATCAGAAATTTCAGCGAGATCTGCGCACCGATGTTGGATACGATCAAGAAGATGAATCAGCCTTTTCACTGAACTGAAGCAGCAGAAAGTAGTTTTCAGATTTTGAAAAAGAAGAATACTGAAAGATCGATATTAAGACTTCCTGATTTCAACAAACCTTTTCAAGTTCGTTGCGATGCCAGTGGTACGGCCATTGGGGCAGTCCTTAGTCAAGAGGACAGGCCGGTCACTTATTTCAGTGAAAAGCGAAATGAGAGCAGGCAAAAATACTCAACCTACGACAAGGAGTTTTACGCAATTGTGCAAGCCTTGAAACATTGGCGACATTATCTGTTAGGTAACGAGTTTGTTTTATTTACTGATAACTCTGCATTGCAGTACATTATGCAACAGGATAAATTGAACCATAAGCATGCAGCATGGGTTGAGTACTTGTAGAATTTTACATTTGTACTAAAACACATTAGTGGGCAAGCAAATAAGGTGGCAGATGCACTGAGTAGAAGAATGTTGCTTCTACAGGAAAGCACGATGCGGGTTTTGGGCTTTGAGCACTTAAAAGAGCTGTATCAGACCGATACTGAATTTAGGGAGGCCTATGAGGCTTGCCAAAACCCTCTGTTAAGAAATAACAGCATGTGGTTAGACTATAATCTACAGGAAGGATTTCTATTTAAGGGAGGGCAGTTTTGTATTCCCAATTGTTCTATGAGGGAAAACATTATACAGGAAAAACACAGTGGGGGTCTGGCTGGACACTTCGGTATAGACAAAACGATTGCTCAGGTATGGCATTTTTATTTCTGGCCAAAGTTGCAGCGAGATGTGCAGAGGTACGTGAGTCGATGTCAAATTTGTCAACTGGAAAACGGTCATAGTCAGAACACTGGTCTTTATTTGCCGTTACCCATCCCAAGCCGACCATGGGATTCAGTTAGTATGGATTTTGTTCTGGGTTTGCCGAAGACACAATGAGGTTTTGATTCAGTAATGGTTGTGGTAGACCGATTTTCGAAGATGGCACACTTTGTACCTTGCAAGAAAACCAGCGATGCCACTTATATAGCACATCTTTTCTTTATTGAGATCGTTCGGTTGCATGGATTTCCAAGATCCATTATCTCTGACAGAGATGTAAAGTTCACCGGTCATTTTTGGAGAACTCTGTGGAAAACGTTGAATACCCAGTTGCAATTCAGCTCCGCTTATCATCCGCAGACTGATGGTCAGACGGAGGTAGTAAACAGAAGTCTAGGAAACTTACTTCGGAGTTTAACAGGTGAAAATTCCCAGACATGGGACTGTGTACCTGCTCAGGCGGAATTCGCATACAACGATTCCCCTAACCGCAGCACTGGTTACAGTCCGTTCCAGATTTTGTACGGCATGCATCCACGAGGAGTGCATGAATTACGAGATTTGGGGAAACTTGAGAAACGAAGCACTGATGGGGAAGATTTCGCCCAAGCAATGAGTAACTTACATGAACAGGTCAAACTGAAATTACAGGACAGCAGTCAAAGGTATAAACTGCGAGCTAATACAAAGCGTCGGGAAGTTCAGTTCAACGTGGGAGATGAAGTCCTTACGTATTTACGTAAGGAGTGGTTTCCAAAACGGGAGTACAACAAGTTAAAATTTAAGAAGATCGGTCCCTGTAAAATCATTCGCAAATTTTTTGCAAATGCCTATGAACTACAGTTGCCACTAGGGATCGGTATTTCCCCTATTTTTAACGTGGCAGATCTGTTTCCTTATGTCGCTGACTCGGCAGACAATACAACAGCAAAACCACCGAGGGACACCAATTGTGAAGAAGGTTCATGGATGAGACAGATGCCAATGGCACCACCCCTTGAGATCGAAAGGATTTTGGACACACAGGTAGCTAGGCGCACATGCAGGAAGGAATATCTGCGGTATTTGGTCAAGTGGAAGAACCGTCTGATAGAGGACAGTTCGTGGCTTAACGCAACACAGATACAGAAAGCAGGCTATTCTGTCTACGACCTCATGGAACGGATCCATGACTTTTTGCCACCCCGGGAGCCTGATGCAGGAGCATCCAGCTCCGAGGAGACAGAAGGTGGTTGACAGTCTCGTGAAGAGAACAAGAACAAACAAATCCTACATGCATAGTTGGATAGGTTATTAGACTTGTCGGTTGTTTTACTTTTCTTTATTATTTGTTTCATTTCCCAGAAGGTCGTTAGGACCATAGCAATTACAAACTGTGAATTGTTTTTAATTAGGAAATAGTTAACAGTAAATTAGCATTTTCCCTGAAGGTCATTAGAACCATAGAAACTACAAACTATGAATTGTTTTAGTTAGGAAACAGTTAACGGTTAATTAGCAGTTTTGTAAAAGAAACTGGTGGGCAGTTGCACAAATTCTGGTTGGACAGTTCAACTGGAAAGGAAGGCAGTTGTGCCTTCCGGATGTTAAAAAGGTGGAAACAAGACAGTGAGGGGATTCCTCCAACAGAGAAAGAAATTACAGTCCTCTGAAATAAAAATTATTTTTACCAATTGAAGCACCACTGTTAAAATTAATTTCATGCATTGATGTTATATTCTATGTGACTAAATTACATTCGAAATAATAAGACAACAAGCATTAGCAAGGAGAGCAGAGCGCTACTACAGGAACTACTTCCAGTTAAAGAAAGGCGAGTAATTACGATTGCAGACAACCAAGCAGGTAATGAAATACGAACCCTCACGTTATTTACAGCCAATGTAAATGCTGGAAATGAAAAACCAAAATAGTCTCATTTTATTAACCATTATAACCAAGGCACACAAAGAGTTTCTGAGTGTCTAACACTCCACCAGAACGAGTTTCTTTCAAAACAGAGTTTTTAACAAAGATAAAGATACAACATAATAGATCAAAAGAGCTATAACAGCCGAGAGGGCACCAGAACGAGTTCTGTGCAGACAAGGGTTTTAATAAAAAATATAGATATTACAGAACCGAATATGAGAGTTACAATAGCCGAGAGGAGCACTGTTCGTTTACCGCTCAGGTGACTACAACTATTATAAACAGAAATCTTAAAACCCTCTACAGATTCACAACCAAATCAACGCGGAAAGACCCTACCCGTTGCATAAGGTTGGGAGGGTTAGAAAGGTTTTCAGAGACCGTAGAGAGTGCAAAGCAACGGCGACCAGCCACCTTGAACAACCTGCAAAACGGAGTGGAGGCAGGTTAACATAAACTAAAGCCACGAAACAACTAATGAAATCAGCAAACGAACGAGTTACAAAACATTGGTTCTCAGCTGAAGTTGAAAAGGTGGCACTGTAAAACCAAACGATGACCATAACCCTGAAGACAAGGAGCAAGAGCATTAGGGTCTAAAGGAGAAGTGGAAACCGAGTCTGGCATAGAACCAGAGCTTACCTCAGAAGCAGAGTCGAAACGCAACAAACGAAAGGGGACCCTGTCACAAGTTAAAAACACAGATTAACAGGCGAGAAACGAATATTTTATAGCAGAGAACACTCAACGAAATAGTAAACAAAATATTATTACAGTGCAGGAGCGGACGGCGTTGTCATCGCCATTGTAACCCAACGTTTAGAGCGGCGAAAGGCTGAAAATACCAACGAAAAACATAGTGCTAGAACCAGGAAGCGAAGGCGTAGATAAACCTCGACAGAGCAGAGCAGGGGTGTAGCATGGCGAATAGGAGAAATGACCAACAAATGAGCATAGGGTTGACAAAAGGCGGGAGTGACTTGACAAGGGAGACTGGCAGGTGGTGTTCCATAACCTGTACTGCAAGTTAACCCTCCGAAAATATCAGGAGGGTTGTACATCCACACAAATATCAACGTCTATCACATTAAATGCGCACAGTCGAATCAACTTAAGCCGCGTTGGAAAGGCGGGAGGCCATCAACTAATAATTTTCAAACCTCGTTCACGATCTGTTCTCCTTCTCCTGAACAACCCATGAAATCAAAAATAGCTCGAGTCACATAAATATATTTATTTATAAAGATATTGAGGCCACCGTACACAGCCAATTGCCAAAAACTTGCACGCAAAAAAATTTCACCAGGTGCAATGCCACTGTAGTCTAATATGAGTAGCAAACAACGTTAGAGTAGTATAATATGAGTAGAAAACAACGATATTTTGAAGTGCTTGCCTACCGATTGTTAACATCAGCTGCTCCATGATGGTGATGGGCATGGCGGCATTCCACGCGCAAATAAATTGGTGATTAAAGGAGGAAAATAGGGATTGTGTTTTTTTCCAAACAATGAGAGACACTAGCTTCTACATGATTACACGACTCTTTTCTGAAATAAAGGAGAGTCGGTCATTATATGAAAAACATACGAGGAGATTTAATGGCTCAAGTAGCGACTTCTCCTGGCTGTAAATTTTGTGGATATCTCGTGGTTTCATTTTGTTTTTAACCATTTTCTTCTATGAATTTTATTTGGATGGAGTTTTTAAAATTACATTTAAAAAACTCATTTTAAACCATTCAAATTTACCAAAATTTATATCTTCAAAACTAAAAGTATACGGAGAGACCAATTTCTCTTGGAAAGACAAAATTCTTATTTCTAAGTTAAGGGCCAATTCTCATCACCTATGTTGTGAAACATGACGGACGCCAGAAAGGGCCAAAAGAAGTGTGGGAGGAAAGATTATGCATTTTTTGTTCTTCAAGAAAAGTGGAAATAGAAAAACATTTCATTAAGAATGTGAGGCATTCAAAGACAACAGGGAAATTTGTGCAGATATGTTGGCAACTAGCTCTTGGGATAATCTATTTAGGGAGAGGTTTGTCGAGAGGCTGGAAGAATTTATTGTGAGCCTTCATAGAAAAAAGGCTGAATACATCAAGCAGATGAAGAAGCAATCTATCCCATAGGCTTTCTTTAGCGTAGTGGATGTTAAAATAATTTTCTTTCTTTCTTTCTAACCCAAAAAAAAAACTTAAACTTCTACTTTCATGTATTCTTATGCATGCAGTCACATTGTTTGAATCAACCATTAATACATTGTTTTAATTAACCATTCACTCGCTTCTACACAATGACACAACTCCTTTCCTTCAACGAATTGAAAATGGAGCAGAGTCGATCATTATAAGGAAATTCAATCGTTGAAGCAGTGCCTTCACCTGGATGTAAATTCTGTGGGTGTCTCGTGATTTCAATTTGCTCTATTTTGTGGTTATCTCGTGATTTCAACTAGCATGCCACGTGTCCTGTGAATGATCATAAATAGAAACATCTGGAAATAAATTTTCACAAGATGGAACAGAAATAGAAAAATCATGGAATATGTGAGGATAAAGTGGATGAGTTGCAGACAAAAGGAGGTCATCCTTCACCGTATATTCTTGTTCAGACTCCCATACATACACATAAAAAATAATATCGCAAGTTGACAATTTAACACCAACTTCGTCCATAACTTAATCCTTGTGAACATCACAGGTGAGATCTGAGATGGATGGACACAACAAACAAAAATCTAGAGGATCAAAGAGACCAAAGGACGGAGTCTGAGGAGATAAGACCACATGAAAACCATCAAGGTTACAATGCAAATATGTGCAAAAATCCTAAGCAAGTGGGGTAGGAGGAGATGTTGATAGATCGACAGGTGAATTTTCAACTTCTATGACCTGGACGTGTGGAGTCAGAGCCATTTGATGAGGAGGGGACCGTAGGATCACTTGGGACAACGTCCATGTTTGTCTCAGATTTAGAAGCTCTAACACTAGGGTATGCTGGGAGAGGTTCGAAAGATTCTAAATCATGCAAACTCTCAGAAACGTGAACAAGATATTGAAAGATTTCCTCCAAAAACTCCTAGTCAACTTCATCTTTAGGGAATTCATAACATCAGTGAAGAAAACGATTGTGAAAATCTTGAAGAGATTCATGAGGTGATTTCCATAATTTTAATTTTTTTTTATTAAGTGCTTTTCGGTCATAAAGAATGAAAGCACAACATAATGCTCTAAATAAGTGATCAAAAGAGTGTATAGAGGCTACATCTAATGTGTGACAACATTACTTTGCGCGCCCTTCAAACGTGAAAGTGAAATACACACATGCAATGTCATCCGAGGGGACATCAAGTCTGTCACAGAAGCCGACAAAAGAAACTGTGTGCCTTAACAAGGGTCTTCCATTGTCTCCATTGAACTTATATTTGGACAAGTCATCTATAATGCTCGTCGACACATCAAAGTTATTAAAGTTAGAGAGACATGTAAGGGTTATGGTTTTAACAAAAGTCACGAAATATGTGCAGAAATTCAAGATAGACTTCAAGAGCTCAGCTTGTGATTTGGCCATCCTTCTAGCATTAGAAATGTTGACGGTCTATACCCACCAACATTTAAGGGATCTCGTCGATATGAAGTCCCAACTATACCTCAAACTGTTTGGAGTAGGAGTCTTAGCATTGGGTGGTAGCGTAATGCCTTGATCGTAGTAGTGCAGAGAGGTAGGGAAGATAACTTTGGGTGAGATCAAGCATGTGACCCTATGGAGAGTCAAGTGTAATATATGAAGGTTCTAACACATAGAGGGGAAAAGGAGGTGTGCCCCTTAAAATCCTATAATAGTACGTAGCTTGAAAGGAACACATAAGCAGAATGACATCACACTCTAAAATGCAAAATAGCCCACAAATTAAAGTGATGAGTAAATCCAACAACACACATTCAATAGGATTCATACAATTTCATATAGAGTAGTTCATAAGAAAATGCGTAATTTAAACGACATACAACTCTAAAGAAATGACAACAGTCCAACTACAATAACAACATATACATGAAAGTGTGTTGGCTCTGATTTTATTATTATAAGTGGAAGTTCCATCCATACATACACCATTGATTACCGCTAGCCCAAATAGTGGAACATTACAGTCAAGAACACCTACTCCACCAAAGAAGTATATTTTCTCTATGCTATGGAGAAGCTAAGACTTGTCACAATACTCCCAACACATTTCTAAGCCTAATCCTAGCTAAAATCTTGGCTCCCAAAAGCATGTTCTATGAGTTATGAGATTCTATTTATAATAAAAGGTGGGGTGACCCTTGACATTCCCCTTTATGACTCTTTGACTACTCTCATGACTCTTCAACTTCTTTACAAGTAACTCACTACACAACATGGTGACCTTTCACATTCCACTAATGAAACTTGGAATTTCACATACAACACATTTACAAATAATATTACATTTTCACATGTACCCATGTAAGAGAAAATAGGCTAGAGAAAACCTAACAAGACAAAAAAATATTATGATTTTGAAGTTTGAGGAGAGACCAACTCGGAAACCTCCACTTGGTGCTTCTCGATCACATATTGATGCCAAGCTTGGTACTGTGTGATGATGTCCCCAAATGGCTTGAAGGTGTCTTTCTAATAGTGAACTCTTGTCCCCATGGCATCTGGGTATATGGTTTTGGAACTTATATCCAACTCATTCTAAAGCATGTACAACATGGTGTTGACCCTGATTGAAACACCAATGTACTTCTGCATGTTATGTGCACTCAACTCCAAGTCTTCCCTAGTGGCCTCCCACCTTAGCTGCTCCACGTACTCATCAATATCTAGTTGGAATTGGTTTTTGGGTCTAGCCTTAGTAAGGGAACTGATTGATGGGACCCTATGCATTCTTACCATGCATATGAAGCTTGTGTTAGTGCCTTCATAAGGTTAATGTATTCATTCCATGGCTCTTGCTCCAACTCCTTGTATGTTACTTCGATTAGTTGCACAATCTGCTGAGTAAGCTCCTGATCCTACATCTTCTCACCCACTTTTTCAAGTGCGGGATGTTTTGACCCATCAACTTGTATGGGTGCTTTTGTCTCTGTTATTGTGCCTTTTGTTTGTTCTTCTTCCTACTTATGCTTCTCTTCTCTTTCTCTCCTCCTCAATTCTTGTTCTTCCTTCAACATCTTCTCTATCTCCTGGTTTTCTCTCTTCCAACACTCTGCTCTCTTTATCTGCTACTCCTTATTTGCTTCTACTGCCAAAGCTGCTTTCTCCAAGAGAGGGTCTTCCTTCATCTTCTAGCTTTTCTTTGCCTCTGGGTTCTCAAAAATCTTCCTCTTTCCATTTTCCTACACTAGATTACTTCCTATTGCTATTGTTGGTGTTGCTTCCTGTGTTGTTGCTATCTACAGAACAAATTTCCAAGTTGTTGCTATATTTACTGGTTCATTGAGTATGGAGGCATTAAAACAGTACCTCCACGGGGCCTCCTCTAACCAGTGAAATGTTCCGTGGATCCATGGAAAATACACTCTTGCACAGTGGTCCTTGTAAACACCACGAGGATCATACAGATTAAAGTATTTAGTGTCGAACTTGAATTTGACTATCTCCTTGGTCTCGACCTCCACATCTCTCAAGCTGTTAATCTCATATAATTTGATTTGCAAAGGAAGATCACACCATGGTGCTTTCTTTTTCCTATGCAGTCCTACTGAAAACCATGTGGAGAGGTGATATGATACCTCTTGTATGATCAACTTGTCAATGGCATACTTTGGTAGAACATGGAGAGTCTTCTCTCTGGCCAACACTCTAATGAAGGTGCCACTTGGTGAGGCATACCAATCTGCAATGTTTACAATTGTCTCCACTGCAACTCGGGACATGCAATGTGGATCCTCCTCAAAGATAAGCTTGTTCATTGGGATAATAAAATGATTAGTTATCTTTGCCATGACTCCTTAATAAATGCAGTCATAAAGAAATTTGCAATAAACGTTAACGACAGTCTCCTTTTATGTCCATGTCTAGCTCATGCTAATGAATTACTGTAGGGAACATATTGCATCAATTAGGTATGCATAGATGTAGAATCTTGGTTGCCCATTCTTAGGCAGATTTTGAGCGTTAGTCACATGGATCTTCAAACGATGAGCCAAAAAATCCAACCAGTTGAATGGCTTCCCATCATTCACCAATTTGTTCAGCATGACTAGCCAAACTTGAACAAAGGTTTCAATGTTCTCTTGACCATATATTCTGTCAGGAAATATGATAAAGAATTGATAAGCCTTCTTGAGAGACTTTTTCTTGTAAAAATGATTGGGTGTCTATCTACGCTTTGACGGCTCCTTCACCCAATGCTTGATGATATCCCTAGTGCTCATAAAGCAATGGGTGGCATAGAAAAATGAATCCATGCACTTTATTGATTGAGGCAAATGATACATATACTGAAATTTCTCCACCCTAAAGGTGGTAAGCTCTATCCTGTTAGCAATGCTCAATTTCATTGTTCGTTCATCTGTGCGTAAGACAATCTAGCTGATAATGTCCACACATGGGAAGATGAGGTACCTACATGAAACCTTGTGTAAGCTGGACCACTGGATGCTAAGGTAAACTTGCCGGTCCTTTAAGTATTCCTTGAAGTCCTCTGCAAAAGTATCCTTGATTTTTTTCCATTTTAACGTTGTACTCTTCTCAATGAACAATTGTGTGTTTGCATAAATAGGTAGATTAACTGACATATGCTGAATTGCTTCCCTAGTACTTCTCTCTATGGTTTCATCATTATAGCTTCTAGAGAGATGCTCAACAATTGTTGTACCTATGGGACATAGAGGACACTAATGGCAAGCAAATGTCAGCTTAAAAGCCAAAGCAACTTCAAGACAAGACCAAGAAACAAATTGGGCTCATGATGGCAAATTACGCAATTATGGTTGACAGAGGTCACTGGATTCCTGCCTGGAATTGCGCATTACGCAGTGCCAACAATCAGTCGAGAAGCTTGGTGACTAGAACTACACAATCTGTAATTTAGTCTTAGACCAAGGCAAGGAGAGACTACGCTTTGTGCAGTCTCAGTGGCCAAGCTGGGAGGCTGGCTCTTGGAAATGTGCAGTGCATAGTTGGATCCATGATAAGACAACCTTTGCATAATTCCAAAAGCCAAGGTAGAGGCCTTGAGCTCCCAGGGATGTGCACTAATCCAATAGGAGGTTTCTTTCAATAGCAAACTTTGAAAAATAGATGCTCAACATATTGTCAGTACATAAATATCACTAAAAAACATGAGCTTGAAGGCTAGAGTTAAATTAAAAACATCGTTGAAGACCATAAACTCATTGAGGATCAAACTTTATTCTTGTCTCAACAAACATGGTATTAGTCTTGTCTTTAACATCTATATTCCCTACAATCAATAGATGCAACACATGTAGCTTCTTGAATGCACATTTCGATAAACGAGTCTAATTTTTATTAGAGTATCTTGCTTGCATCCTATGAAGAAAGAATGTGTTCATCCTAGAATTTATTTCTTATTCTACCTATGGTTACTTCTTCATTCTTTGAACTTGGAAGTAATCTCACACCACTATGAAGTCAACCTTGTGAGAGGCAAAGCAACCAAACAAAAAGAAATGTTACTCAATCAAGAAAATTTACTAGACCAATGTGGAATTCAAGATTTGGCTAGACTAATGTGGAATTCAAGTAGGTAATTTGTAATTGCAGTGTATGGTTTGTAGGAGTGTGGAAAATTTTAAGGTAGATATTAAAAATGATCCAACAATTAAGGAAACCATCCAACATACAATTTAAATGGCCAAGAAGAGAGTCTCGTATGACTACCATATGGCAATATGGGAAAACCAGCTTTGAATGGGAATAAATTAATTCATTGTAGCAATATCCAGCTACGTTGTTTTCCTAGTTCTATTCCTCTTCCTCTTTTGGCCAAAATTCCCATAGAGAATGAAGGAAAAAAAGGAAATAAGAAAAAATTGAGAGTAAGGGGAAAGCCAATAACTATGATCTTTCATATCCCATTCCTTAGTCTTCTTTCCTATCGTATTTATTTATTTTTTTCATTAATTTCTTTTTCACTCTCCCAATTTGACTTATTCAACTTTTACATTTGCTTTATTTTAAAAAAATTTACCAAACTTTCATTAATTAGGTAATTGCTATTTTTTTTTAATATCTAGCAAAATTAGCAACAGCGGTGGTATTGTACTCACGGGTTCGAATCCCACTCGCTGCCACTATAACCGCTAGGAAGAACCACCCAACCCGCAAGAATGACTCTCAGGTTAAGACGAGACTTGACCCGTGACCTGCACAGCGACACCGTCCGCTGGGCACGAGACCAAACCCCTATGGAAAAGTAATTGCATTTTAAGTAATGAGTAATATCCCAAATTAATTCAAATAATAAAATAAAAAATATATATATATAAATTTTGAACCAATGAAAAACAACCTTACATTAAAAAAACAAAAACTAAACAATTACAACAATGTTTTAAATCAGAATTAAAAAATATAAAAATAAAATATAAAGGATTTAAATTTAAAATAAAACAAAAATGAAATAAAGATATAAAGGATTTAGCTTAACATTTAGATAGTTCCATAATTTATGAATTAAAACAAAAACAAAACAACTACAACAATGTTTTAAAGCAAAATTTAAATAAAACAAAAATGAAATAAACACATGAAGGATTTAGGTTAACATTTCGATAGTTTTTATGAATTCAAAAAACAAAACAACTACAACAATGTTTTAGAGCAAAATTTAAATAAAACAAAAATGAAATAAACACATGAAGGATTTAGCTTAACATTTCGATAGTTTTTATGAATTCAAAAAAAACAAAAGCAAAATAACTACAACGATGTTTTAAAGCAAAATTTAAAATAAAACAAAAATGAAATAAAGATATAAAGGATTTAGCTTAACATTTGGATAGTTCCATAATTTATGAATTCAGGGAATGATATTGTTACGGCGGTCATACTATAATTTGATGGAGAATTGTGGATATAGTTTAACATGATGGCTGTCTAATTATTAGAAGATTTTTAATTTAATAATTTGGAGTGGTGAAACTTAATAACTAGAACTAGCCGTTTAATGGATATCTATATGTTTAATATTTTTTAAAAAAGCTTTAAATATTTTTAAATTTATTTTATTCATAATTATATTTATTTTAGAATATAATTTTCAGAATTTTAATTTAATTATCTATAATTATTAATTATTATCAATGGAATGATTGAAATTTAATTTCTAAAAATATTTATGGATACTCATAATTTTCAAACTATGTTCACAATCTGTTCTCTGAACAGTCCATTAGATCCAAAAGTGTCACAACCCAAAAATCCAAGTACATAATTATAACACTGGTAAATAAAAAAAAATTCTTTTGTTATTGATTTCACACATAGTGAATGGGTACATTTGTTGAACCATCGATCATAGCGGAATTTACTAAGTATATATGGTATTACCTTACCAACCATGGACCATGGCAGAATTAATATGTACCTTACTATTCAACACTCACCACCCTCGGCGTATGGTTCAATGGTATCCAACGCCTCTACGCAGCCAATGTACTCCTAACGCATACTGATTTTTAATGCTATTAACTGAGAAGAGGACAGCTGGACTTGCCTCGAAGCATTCCACCTCCGATCCGAATATCGATCTCGGAAGTTGGTAGAAGGATTTAATGCTGCAGACAGGGTCTCGATCTCATCGGGATTACTGATTTGAGTAACGATGGTGATTAAAACCCTCGATCGAACAGTGATGGTTGACTTGCTAGCTATACGGGTAGCTTTTAGAGTTTATAAAGTTTATATGATATCGAGAGGGTTGTCTTTCGAGGTTCTACTCTCCTGTAATCGAATATGGCTATCCGCCTTCAGACGTCCGCCACAGGTTTCAGTGTTAAGGTTTTGGGTATGCCTTTTATGCCTGAAGGTGATGTAGATTCTCGGCGTTCCGCCCTGAGCTCGGCTCATTTACTCAGGTAATCCCATTTCCATTCAATATAGTGATAAAAGAATTTACATGGTTCTGTTAAATTCAATTTCGAAATGGTTTCCTCATCCATATTGGTTGTTTTGTCAGGGTTCGATGATCTACACCGCAGCCGGAGGTTACAGTACCATCACTTCCAAGGAGCTATCTCACAGGTAAGCACTGTGACCTCTAGCGTAGGATTTAAATGAATAAGGTGATGCCAGAAACGAGCGTTAATTTCTTTATCCTTACTGTCAGGTGGTTTTACTCTTTTCTGTTGGAAAGCATGAATCATTATGGTTCTGCTTAGCTGAGGTCGCCATCCATAGCTCGATGCCAGGATTCTGCCCTTATAGGTCCTTAAGGCTGCTGTGATACATTCGCACCTTGAACAAGACTCCTAATTTTCTATTGTTATACGCTAGATGTAATTCACTTGATGTTTAAACTCCTGGTCAATAGATTTCTCTCTGATACTGTAAAGAAGATCTATTTTGGCGAACTGCTGCATTTTATGACTCTGCCTAGTTACGCCTTTTGAAACATTTAATATATGTATGAGAATTTGTCTCTTTGTTGGTTAATACATTATATAGCTCTGTTCCGAGCGAACATGTGATTTATGGGTTCCTCCTTTTATGTATAAACTCTGAGTTTTTTAGTTATCTTCACGACTCTGTTAAGTCCCGGCAAGGGTTGTTTAATCCACTATTTAATGCATGATTTTTCTATGGAAGTCAGTGTATTTGAATTGCCATTATAACACTTAGAAGTTATTCTATTAATAATTGCATGGTTATTCACTATAACTGGAATGTATATTCTTATTCGTTCTGTTGTTACTTATGCATATACTGTCCGGTTGCTACCCTTAATGTGCTCGGCGCCCGGGAACAGTGGCTACATTTTTATCGTTACTGTTCTTATGTTTTGGTCTTGACAGATTGATTCACTTATTAAACGCGGGTATTGCAGCTTCTATGGTTTCGCTACAAAATATATATATAGTCCACTTGTTGTGAATGTCTCTTTTACAGACAGTTTCAACTCTAACTTTTACATGGTTTCCATATATTGTTTGTCCGAGACCTTTTCGAAGTTTTTTCCTAAATGTCTGCAAATCTCATAGCTTCTATTGTTTTTTACGTTCGAGTAAATCTTGTCCCTTTTACGAGGGTTATAAATAAACTTATTGGTTGCTATGGATTATTTAACACTGTGTGTGGGTACTCTGTCTTTCACTTTTGCAGAGAAGAGAGTATTACTTGTTCACCGTGTAATACCTCAGTTGGTTCGATTATTGTGTGGAGAATCATTCACACACACACAGGTCCCACCAAATCTTGTCATTATTTGGTATTGTGCTGCTCAGTTGTCTGTTATGATTTTCTTTATTTATTTATTTCGTTACTGTTATGAATTTAATGGCTCCTTTCTACTTCCTTAACATGTATTCCTCTTCAATATTTGGTGTGAATTTATGAAGGGTTTTTCAGAATTTGAACAAATGTTGAAACCGACCTAATCCATACAGTTCTCTACTCAGGTCTCATTTAATGATTAAGTCTGTGGCATCTAATTTATTTTCTTCATTCTGGGCAGCATATACTTGTTCCCTTTCTGTCATGCTGGAAATATTTGTTAAGATACCCTATATCTTAACTTACAGCCTAGATAATATTTCAAAGAACATGGAAGTGCCTCAGAATATGAAACTGTAGTTGTACTTACCTGTACTCCCACGCCTATAGTCTTCTGTCCTTCTCCAGAATGGAGAAAAATGATCTGTTGCTTGTTCTCCTCCCAACCACGAGATTAGTCAACTAGACTGAATCTCCCCCCAAGCTCATTTGCCAGACCACTGCCTTCAGCAAATATAATGCACCACTTGTGCCTGTGCTATTTGGTCCTTACCAGACTTAGCACTCTCTTTTCTCCCTCAGTGCCTTCTTTTTTCCTCATCTGTTCCTTAACAACCCGGGTCTTTTCCTTTTTCCCTTTTTTATTGAAAGAGGAAAAGCAGTTAGGGTTTTCCCTTACTTGTTAGCAACTGTTTCTTTTTAATCTGGCAAGAAAAGAGAATAACTTCCCCATAGAAAGTTACTATGTGTAATTACTCAATTCATACTCAGCTTTTGAATTAATAATATTCAAATCATTTTCAAGAAAAACAATAATCTATGTTCCATATTTTACCTACAATGGTAAAAACAGAAGATTTATTCACATAAATTATCCGGTCATTACATCTCCTCCCCCTGAGATTGGACACCGTCTCGATGTCTTTCAGCCACGAACAGAGATGGATAAGTTCTTTTCATTAATTCTTCATCTTCCCAAGTGGCCTCCTCAGGTCCAAAATGTCGCCACTGTATCTTAACTTGGGTAATAACTCGTTTCCGCAGCTGCACTTCTCTCCGGTCGAGGATGCTCAATGGTTCGACCACAACCTCTCCTTCTGGTTCAATCTGCATTGCACAATTTCTTAAGTTAGTTTTCCTTCAGAACTAATTCTTTATCAAGTTTTATTGTAACAGTAACTCCCACCTGAATATCCTGCCATCAGATTACATGCTTAGGGTCATAGACATATTTCTTTGGTACTGAAACATGGAACACATTGTGGACACGAATGTGACTTGGCAGGGAAAGTTGGTAAGCCACTGGTCCAATCCTGGCCAAGATTTGGAAGGGTCCACAGTATTAGGGTGCCAATTTGGCACACCCACTGCACTCTAAGGTACTTCTTTTGGCCTGAATTTTGATATAAACATGGTCCCGAACTTGGTACTCTTTGAACCTTCTTTTCCGATCAGCAAAATTTTTCTGTCTATCTTGAGCATCTTTCAAATTAACACGCTCTCTTTTCACCATATCTTCCATTTCCTTAAGCATTTCAGGTCCTAGACTCAATCTATCTTCGGGTCCTCCCCAACTGGAGGGTGTACAACATTTTCGGCCATACATAACCTCAAATGGGCTCATTTGCGTCGAGGTGTGATGTCCATTGTTGTACGCGAATTCCACCAGATGTAAATACTCTTCCCACAGTGTAGGTTGCTGCATGACATAAGCCCTTAACATGTCCTCCACCACTTAGTTCACTCGTTCCGTTTGTCCATTAGTTTGAGGATGGTATGCTGTGCTGAAGTTTAACTGGGTTCCTAAATCAACAAATAGTGTTTTCCAAAAAGCTGATGTGAACTTCACATCACGATCGGAAATTATCGTTTTTGGAAGTCCATGTAACTTGAACACATTCTGCATAAAAATATGAGCAATCTGTGCAGCTTTATACGTGGATTGTACAGGTATAAAATATGCAGCTTTACTCAACTTGTCTACTACCACCATAATGGAATCGTTGTTTCTCTTTGTCTTAGGTAACCCAGTGATAAAATCCATGGAGATGATCTCCCATTTCCATTTTGGGATAGGTAATGGTTGTAACAATCCTGCTGGATGCTGGTGTTCCGCTTTAATCTGCTGGCACTCTAAACATCGTGCCAAGTACTCAGCAATGCTCTTCTTCATTCCTGACCAAAAATAATCTTTTCGGATTGCAGTAATCATTTTCTGGTACCCCAGGTGACCCGCATAATGGCTGATATGGAATTCATCCATAATGAAATTTTTTAATTCTGTCTTGGTTGGGTACATATAACGTGTGCTTGAAATATATCATCCCAACATCATCTAACTCATATTCTTGTTGGCTTTTCTCGTTGGCGGATTGTTGTATTTGGAGTTTTAGTTGTTGATACTCAACATCTTGGTCTGAAGCTTCCTTTATCATCTCCAAAAAGGGACTTTTCCATCCATTAATGGAAATTTTGTACAAATGTTGTATTTTCCGACTTAAGGCATCTTCCACTCAGTTTTCTTTTCCCTGTAAATCTTTTATCTCAAAATCAAAGCCACTTAAGAAGTCCACCCACCGTGCTTGTCTAGCGTTTAAAGTGGGTTGGCTGAAATAGTTGGTTAAACTATGGTGGTCGGTGAGCAGCAAGAATTTCCTGCCCACAAGATAATGCCGCCACATTATTAAGGCACGTATGATGGCAGCCAACTCCAAATCATAAGCAGAGTATTTATGTTCATGCTCCTTTAATTTTCGAGACTCGTATGCAATCACTTTTCCTTCTTGCATTAAAAATCCTCCTACTCCCTCTTTGCTTGCGTCCGTACATACTACATAATCCTTATCAGGATTAGCTATACTCAAAATAGGTGTTGTGGTGAGTAGGTGTTTCAATTTCTCAAAGCTTTTCTGGCAGCTCTGGGTCCAATGAAATGCTTTTCCCTTTTTCTGTAATGAAGTAATGGGAAAAGCTACTTTAGAGAAGCCTTCCACAAACCTCCTATAATATCCAGCCAATCCAATGAAGGATCGAACATCTGCCACATCTTTTGGTACAAGCCACTCCATTATGGCCTTTATATTTTCCGGGTCTATTGCAATCCCATCCTTTGTAATTACATGACCCAAATATTGGATTTCCTCTTTAAAGAAATCACACTTACTAAACTTAGCGTATAGCTGATGTTCTCGAAGGGTCTGCAATACCATTCTGAGATGTTCATGATGTTGTTCTATGGTGCGGGAATATATTAATATATCGTCAATAAATATCAGTACAAATCTGTCCAGATAACGATGGAAAATGTTGTTCATTAAACACATGAAAGTTGCAGGGGCGTTGGTTAGCCCGAACGGCAAGACCACAAATTCATAATGACCATACCTTGTTCTAAAAGCTGTTATAGCGATATCTTCTTCTTTAATTCGGATCTGATGGTAGCCTGATCGCAGATCAATTTTAGAGAACACTGTCGCACCTTTCACTTGATCAAACAGTTCATCGATCCGAGGTAAAGGATATTTATTCTTGATGGTCAGCTTATTCAACTGTCAGTAATCAATGCACATCCGGAGGGTTCCGTCCTTTTTCTTGACAGATAGTACTGGGGCTCCCCATGGAGACACGCTAGGACGAATATAATCTTTATCTAGTAACTCCTACAACTGCATTTTTAATTTTGTCAGTTCGGGTACACTCATTCTATAGGGTGCCCGTGACACTGGTGCTGCTCTCGGTACCAACTCAATGGTAAAGTCTATGTTTCTTTTTGGTGGTAATCCAGGAATTTCTTCCAGGAATACATCTGTGAATTCTTGTATTACAGGAATATTGTCCAGAGTAGTTGTTTTATCCTTAGAATCCGCATAACCCACCTGGATGGCATAGACCTGGCACCCTTTCCGTATACATTTTACTAGTTGGGTTGCGGTTATTGGTCGAACCTGCACAGGTCGTTTAATTCCTTGCATTTCTTTCCTGGTTCCATGGTGATCTCTAAAGTAGATAATATTGGTTTTACAATCAACTAATGACCAGTGCTTTTCCAACCAGTCCATACCAATTAGAATGTCATAGGAGCCAAGGGGAAGCACGTTCAAGTTAGCCATTACTGGCTGACCTGCTATAGTGAAGGAGCAGTTATTAACTTTGGCTATCACTCGCCTTTTGGCTCCTGCAGCTAATTGTACCAGCCATGGGTTTTTAAATTTAACAGATTGTAAATTACAACGTTCCACCACTTTTGGGCTTACATAACTTAGTGTAGCCCCAGGGTCAATTAAAACAGCTATAGTAAGGTCTTAAATCTTACCTTCGAATTCTACCATGGTTGGCTGGTATTCTGCCTGCTGGTCTTCCAAAGCCGCATTAATCCTGGGTACACTCCGTCCAACTTCGCCGACTGTTGAGGCTTCGTGAATTTGGGATAACTGTTCAGTCCCCTTTCGCTGTGGACAGTTTTTAATGTAATGGGGTCCCCCACAACCCCAACATTGCACTGGGGGTCTTGCTGCCCCTTCACTGTCCAACCTTGCATGCTGTTCACTGACCTTGAACTCATTTGTAGGCCTAAATTTGGACGTAGCTCTTGCTGTAATTCTGCTGTTTGGTCCTTTGCCATTCCCTTTACTTCCATTGCTAAGATTTCCTTTGTTGTTTCCGATTGATTTAGAGCTCTTTTTCTCATTCCATTTTCTGCCAGCAGCTTCCCCTTTTTGTTTACTTTGTTGATAACAGATTCTGGCCTTACGGATTACCTCGTCCATTGGTTTTGGATTGTCAAATTCAATCCTCTCCTGCATATATGGTGGTAAGCTGCTAACAAATCGCTACACCTTTGCTTTTTCCTCCCTTATATATGGCACATAACGGAGTAAGGAAGTAAAACAGGTGATGAATTCGTCCATAGTCTGCTGCCCCAATCGCAAATCATGGAACTCTCTTGCCTTTTCATCGTACAAGCATTCAGTTAAATACCTCTCCTTAAAATATCTTTGAAAGTTATCCCAAGTAATGGTCTTCTCAGTAACTCCTTTTACAATCTTCACTTCCTCCCACCATAATGTGGTCTTTCCCTGTAATTGAAAAATAGCCAATCGTGCTTTAAGATTGTGGTCATATTCATAGAGCTAAAAATACTTGTTCATGTTGATTAACCATGCTTCAGCTGCTTCTTCTTGTTCTCCATCAAAATGTGGTGGTTTAATTTTGCGGAATTCCCCTTGCAGTTCCACAATTTGTCTCTTCGAGGTTTGTTGTTCAAATGCATTATCGGAACGTTCCTCCTGCTCCTCCGATCTTTCAGGGGGTATATGGTGGTTCTGTTCTTCGGACATTCTCT
The DNA here is from genome assembly GCA_000404065.3 of Pinus taeda. Taxonomy (NCBI): domain Eukaryota; kingdom Viridiplantae; phylum Streptophyta; class Pinopsida; order Pinales; family Pinaceae; genus Pinus; species Pinus taeda. The sequence goes on along the minus strand of APFE030741010.1, from coordinate 150,440 downwards.
GTTGTTCTGTGCTAGGATTAACTGGTGGTTGATTCTGTCTATCGAACAAACTTTTCAAAATTCTTTCTTGTTCCATTGTTAATCGGGCATTGTCTTCCCATAGTCTAGCCATCTCGTTCTTAAGCTCCTGTATTGTTTCCAGAATTGCTTGATTTGTAACTCTGGCCTCTTCCCCAAGTTGTACCCACAGTTCAGGATTTTTTTCGGGGCCAGGTGCTCCCTGTCCCATCACAGGTCATCGAGTTGTATTATCTACTCCCCTCATGCTGCAGTCTCCGAAACTCCTGATCTTGTACTTCATCATAAAAAAAAATTTAAAGGGTAATGATGAGGAAGACCTTACCATACTACTAAATGTTTATATATTTTATACAATGTCTCTACATGTCATTTCTATCTTACCCAAAGGCCTCAGTTCTGTGACTGGGCTCTGATACCACATGTCACAACCCAATAATCCAAGTACATAATTATAACACCGGTAAATAAAAAAAAAAAATCTTTTGGTATTGATTTCACACATAGTGAATGGGTACATTTGTTGAACCATCGATCATAGCGGAATTTACTAAGTATATATGGTATTACCTTACCAACCATGGACCATGGCGGAATTAATATGTACCTTAATATTTAACACTCACCACCCTCGGCGTATGGTTCAATGGTATCCAACACCTCTACGCAGCCAACGTACTCCTAATCCATACTGAATTTTAATGCTATTAACTGAGAAGAGGACAGCTGGACTTGCCTCGAAGCATTCCACCTCCGATCCGGATATCGATCTCGGAAGTTGGTAGAAGGATTTAATGCTGCAGACAGGGTCTCGATCTCCTCGAGATTACTGATTTGAGTAACGGTGGTGATTAAAACCCTCGATCAAACGGTGATGGTTCACTTGCTAGCTATACGGGTAGCTTTTAGGGTTTATAATGTTTATATGATATCGAGAGGGTTGTCTTTCGAGGTTCTGCTCTCCTGTAATCGAATATGGCTATCCGCCTTCAGACATCCGCCACAGGTTTCAATGTTAAGGTTTTGGGTATGCCTTTTATGCCTGAAGGTGATGTAGATTCTCGGCGTTCCGCCCTGAGCCCAGCTCATTTACTCAGGTAATCCCATTTCCATTCAATATAGTGATAAAAGAATTTACATGGTTCTGTTAAATTCACTTTCGAAATGGTTTCCTCATCCATATTGGTTGTTTTGTCAGGGTTCGATGATCTACGCCGCGACCGGAGGTTACAGTACCATCACTTCCAAGGAGCTATCTCACAGGTAAGCACTGTGACCTCTAGCGTAGGATTTAAATGAATAAGGCGATGCCGAAAACGAGCGTTAATTTCTTTATCCTTACTGTCAGGTGGTTTTACTATTTTCTGTTGGAAAGCATGAATCATTATGGTTCTGCTTAGCTAAGGCCACCATCCATAGCTCGATGCCAGGATTCTGCCCTTATAGGTCCTCAACGCTGCTGCGATACATTCGCGCCTTGAACAGGACTCCTAATTTTCTATTGTTATACGCTAGATGTACTTAACTTGATGTTTAAACTCCTGGTCAATAGATTTCTCTCAGATACTGTAAAGAAGATCTATTTTGGCGAACTGCTGCGTTTTATGACTCCGCCCGGTTGCACCTTTTGAAAAATTAATATATGTATGAGAATTTGTCTCTTTGTTGGTTGATACATTATATAGCTCTGTTCTGAGCGAATGTGTGATTTCTGGGTTCCTCCTTTTATGTATAAACTCTGAGTTTTTTAGTTATCTTCATGACTCTGTTAAGTCCCGGCAAGGGTTGTTTAATCCACTATTTAATGCATGATTTTTCTCTGGAAGTCGGTGTATTTGAATTGCCATTATAATACTTAGAAGTTAATCTATTAATACTTGCATGGTTATTCACTGTAATTGGAATGTATATTCTTATTCGTTCTGTTTTTACTTATGCATATACTGTCCGATTGCTACCCTTAATGTGCTCGGCGCCCGGGAACAGTGGCTACATTTTTATCGTTATTGTTCTTATGTTTTGGTCTTGACAGATTGATTCACTTATTAAACGCGGGTATTGCAGCTTCTATGGTTTCACTACAGAATATATATATAGTCCACTTGTTGCGAATGTCTCTTTTACAGACAATTTCAACTCTAACTTTTATATGGTTTCCATATATTGTTTGTCCGGGACCTTTTCAAAGTTTTTTCCTAAATGTCTGCAAATCTCATAGCTTCTATTGTTTTTTACGTTCGAATAAATCGTGTCCCTTTTATGAGGGTTATAAATAAACTTATTGGTTGCTATGGATTATTTAACACTGTGTGTGGGTACTCTATCTTTCACTTTCGCAGAAAAGAGAGTATTACTTGTTCACCGTGTAATACCTCAGTTGGTTCGATTACTGTGTGGAGAATCATTCACACACACAGGTCCCACCAAATCTTGTCATTATTTGGTATTGTGTTGCTCAGTTGTCTGTTATCATTTTATTTATTTATTTATTTTGTTACTGTTATGAATTTAATGGCTCCTTTCTACTTTCTTAACATGTATTCCCCTTCAATATTTGGTGTGAATTTATGAAGGGTTTTTCAGAATTTGAACAAATGTTGAAACCAACCTAATCCATATAGTTCTCTACTCAGGTCTCATTTAATGATTAAGTCTGTGGCATCTTGTTCCCTTTCTGTCATGCTGGAAATATTTGTTAAGATACGCTATATCTTAACTTACAACGTAGATAATATTTCAAAGAACATGGAAGTGCCTCAGAATATGAAAATGTAGCTGTACTTACCTGTACTGCCACGCCTATAGTCTTTTGTCCTTCTCCAGAATGGAGAAAAATGATCTGTTGCTTGTTCTCCTCCCAACCACGAGATTAGTCAACTACACTGAATCTCCCCCGAAGCTCATTTGCCAGACCACTACCTTCAGCAAATATAATACACCACTTGTGCCTGTGCTATCTGGTCCTTCCCAGACTTAGCACTCTCTTTTCTCCCTCAGTGCCTTCCTTTTTCCCCGTCTGTTCCTTAACAAACCGGGTCTTTTCCTTTTTCCCTTTTTCTATGGAAAGAGGAAAAGCAGTTAGGGTTTTCCCCTTACTTGTTAGCAACTGTTCCTTTTTAATCTCGCAAGAAAAGAGAATAACTTCCCCATAGAAAGTTACTATGTGTAATTAATCAATTCATACTCAACTTTTGAATTAATATTCAAATCATTTTCAAGAAAAACAATAATCTTTGTTCCATATTTTACCTACAATGGTAAAAACAGAAAATTTATTCACATAAATTATCCGGTCATTACAAAAAGAGTTCTAGTCACACAAATATAATTTTAAAGATGGAAAAGCCGCCTTACACCGCCAATCACTACGAGCAGTGGGAGTTGAAAAAATGCAAAAGCTAACGGGCATATTATAATGCATTAAATGCCCGGCAACATACACTCCTGTTAACTCTTTAATAGGCGCACTTTTTTATTTATCTATCACAGCGAGCGCGAGCACAAGTTAAAGAGCCAACTGAAAACATGTAGCCGGGCATTTAATGCCCTATGCGCTTTAGCTCTTGCTTGAGAAAAAGCTGGGAGCGTCTTTTGCTGCCCGCCGTCCCAGTAAATAGTTTTGACTGTACAGCTACATGATGGTGCAGCCCTTTGTATTGTCTTCACTGAACATGGAAGTGTACTGCTCGTCTGTGCGATTAGGGTTCGTCATGTAACCCGGGTCCACGTCCCGAACGTAGCCGCCAGGAGCCTTCCTGTCGTAAGCCCCAGCAGCGTAGGGATGGTATGCCCCTTCGGCAGGTACATAAGGCCAAATCTCTGTGGGCTTGCCGGTGCGCTTCACCCTCCGCAGCACTTTGTGTACCTCCACATATCCAGTTACTGTTAACTTTTGCTCTTTTCTGTCCACATCCACTGATTGCACGCCTGCGCATGTGAGATTCTGTTGGAATATTAATTCCAACCGCTGTGCAGGGAACAGCGACGGCAGCAAACCACCATTGCAATGCCACAAGCCACGCACGGCAAACCACCCAGCTGCAACCAGAATCCGGCCGCCTGAAACCTATCGGGCCAGCTCTCCGGCGAGGGAACTTTCCGTGCATCGAGCTCCGATGCAATTGGGAGCTGACAGCTGTTCAAGCGCTGATGCTAGCCTGACATCAGCATGTCCCATCCGTCGGAAGGTAACTTCTGGTCCACTAACCCCTCCCGATATGCGTCCGATCAACAGAGAATGTCCTCCGCCGCTCGATCTCCTGGAAGCTGTCCGCCGGTTAAAGTCCTCACGGTACGCGTACGGGGCCTGTTAAAATTCAATAATACGTGCACCATCCCATACGTTAGTTTGATTGCTGACATTGTTCTGGTAAGGTCTTTAATTTTTCCTTACGGCAAAGTAAATGGGAGTATGGGAAATTCGTTTTGATATACGTTTTAAAAATATAACGTTGACCAATTTTTTTAATGCACGGGGATTGTAATATGTGCATTATGCAATTGCACAAAAAAAAATGAATTTGCCCTGCAGCACTTGTTAACAAAAAAAAGGGTTTTGCATATGAAAAGATTGTGTGGCCCGTGAAAGCACATGGTGAAGTTTTGTTTTGGTTCGCGCCTGTAATTGCACACGAGGAGAAGGGGTATTGGGCTTGCAGCAGCCTATGGAAACTGTTATGTAATCGCATATGAAATATGCGTGACTCCTGCAGCGCGAAAACAGAGACCAGAGAAAGAAGGAGAGTGCAGGTAAATTTGTATTGGTAATGTTATGAATTTTAGTGTGTGATTGTATTCGCCGCAGCGAAGGGAAAACCACAGAGATTAAAATAATGTATGGCAGGGGAACGCACATATATGAAAATGTTTTTCTTTGGGATTAAAATGTAAAAGGAAAATGCAGCAGGAGTGAAAAGATTTATTTTGTCTTGGTAATGTAAGAAGTAAAAAGGAATGCACAGCAGTGCAGGAAGAAAAGTGAATGAAGAAAACCAGGGGGCAGTTTTGGTTACAAAACCATGAATAGTTTCACACAGCAGTGAAAAGGTAAATGTGTAAATCCCTGTAAGTTTTGTTTTCACACAGCAGTGAATGTAAATGAAATATTTACACAGTGGTGTAAAATTTCATAGGAGGCAGAGTAAATGTTTTGGTGAATCCCTCTGAGCAAAGAGGATGAATATGTCTCTGTAAATTCTCAGGTGAAAACAGAGTTTTGGTTTAATGTTGTTTTTGGTAAATCCCTCACAGCAAAGAGGATGTATGTATAAAAGTCATTTTATTTTAATGAATAGAGATCTTTTATGTTGATGAAATACTCTGTTCTCTGCTATTTTTAAAAGGGTCCTCTGTGCAAAAAGATCCTGGAGCAAAGGAAACAGAGCATTGACTCTGTGGTGTTTGTCTGGTTTTGGTATTTTTCCCATTTCAAACGAGAAATACCCAACAGTGGTATCAGAGCTAGTCCAGGCTCTTTGATGGAGACAGAGCAAGTTCATGCTCTTTGAAGTGTCAAAGAAGCTGAAGGAAAGACCCTTGTTGCAGCAGCAGTAAAGCTTTTCCAGCTGTGTGAAGTTTCAGCCAAAAGGGATTCAGGTATTCCTCAAAGTTTTTGAGTTGCTGTTAAAAAAAACAGTCAGTGGTTTTAAAAACACAGTCAGGGATTTTAAATTTTTTAAGAATGGCAAGGTCAAAGAAGAAAGTGTCAAAATCCCCTAAGGTTGTGTCTCCCTCCTCTGTTAAAATAGAAGACAATCTATTTGAAAGCATTCTATTTGAGGGTTTAAAGTTCGATGGGGACTTTGATATATGGGAAATAAAAATGAGGACTTTCTTAAAGTCTGAAGGCATGGAAATTTGGGAGTCAGTGATTGATGATAGCAAAATTGATGGAGAATCCAAAGAGTATGATGCAAAAGCAGCAAAGATAATCTTGGATGGGCTGCCTGATTCTGTAAAGAAGAATCTAGGAAAATATTCATCAGCAAAGGATATATGGGACAGACTGCATGAGCTTCATGCAAAGGGAGCACTGACCATGACCATGAATCAAGAAGAAACTTCTGAACCCATCATAGAAGCTGAAAATGAGAAGGTTGATCTCATCAAGATTCAAGTGCAAGAAAGAGATGAAGAGCTTGCCAAGCTTAAGAAGGAACTTGATGAAAGCAGAAGGAAGCATCATGAAGAAGTCATATCCATGACAAATCAGTTGAATAAAGCAAAGAAACAGGAAGATGCCTTGTCAAGTCAACTTGAACAAAGGCACAAGAGAGTGAACAAACTTGTAGAAGAGATTGGACAGTACAAGGTAGAGGTATCCTCCCTTAAGTCTGAGCTACAAGAAGCCAAGAAGCAAGCACAAGAAGCTGAGAAGAAAATGGAGAGCAGTCAAGCAGAAATCTCCAAAATGAAGTCAGATATAATCTCTCTTAAAATAGTAGCAGCTGAAGCTACTCGAAGCAAGGAAGAAACTGATGAACAACTTGCAAAGAAGAATACTGAGTGTGAAAGATTAGAAGAAGAGATTGTCCTCCTCAGGAAGAAAGTTGAAGGGATGAACAAGATCATGAAGAGCTCTCAAGCTTTGGATGACATGCTTAACTATCACAGATCTCCATCTGATAAATCAGGACTTGGGTATGTAGGTGAATCCTCAAACAAGGATGAAAATGCTTTAAGCAAAGGAGATGTGAAGAAGTCAGAAAGAAATGGTGATGCTCCTTGTTCCAGCAAAGGCAAGGAGAAAAATGAAGGCTGTCATAGAAGAAATCCTGCTCCAAGTAGAAAACCAGCTCCAAGAAGAAATGTAGCTGATGGCAAAAAGGCAAGAGGCAATGGTGATCATCAAAGGATCTCAAGGTAGCAAAGCTTCAGAAGTACATCAAAGAAACCTCCATCTCCCAGGTACCAAAGTTTATTTTTTGGTTATTGTTATTCTTGCTCAAACTTTGGTCATATGGCAAAAGACTGTAGAGCATTTCACGGAGATAGATGTTGTGGTCCCCGACAATCTCCAAGAAATAATCTCACAAGAAGAAATCATGAATTTTTATTCATGAAAAATGTTGAATGTTTCAAGTATCATAACATTGGGCATATGGCACGAGATTGTAACTCGACATGGGCTCCTACAAAAGCTAGACCCATGCAAAAGAAGAAAGTTACACAAGTATGGAGAAGAAAGGAAAGGCAATATGAAAATCCCTTGAACTCCCCAGTGGATCTAAATTTGTTTCGAGAAGAGTCTGCCAAAAGAAGACAAGCACACATTAAAGGGGAGCTTGTAATTTTTTGTTGCTGAACTGTCTTAACAGTCACTCTTTGATGAAGACCTTTTATAAGGGAAAAATATGAAGTTAAATCTGCCATAAAAGCAGAGAAGAAAAAGGGGTAGCACTCAAATGTGAAGTGCAGCAACGCAATAAGAAAAGTATGCAAAGCATGGAGACCCTCACAACGGTGGGAAGATAGAACATAAAACAACAGTTTTTGAATTTTTGTTATGGAGCACATGCATTGAAATGCATAGCAATGGAAGGTAGTTTCCTTCTATGTAATGTGAGAGAACGTACTCACAGCAGAGTGAGTACAATACACAACAGTAAAAAAAATGTAATGTTTTCATATGCAATGCAGCATGCAAAGAAATGCATAAAGAGAAACAGGGACAGGAGATTTTTAATGCACATGGGTGAATGATAATGTGTGGTAGCAAAAAAATGAAAGGAACTGCACAGCAGTGCATTGTGTAAAAAAATGAATGAAGACTAAGATTGTGTGAAGCAAGGGTGTAAAAAGAAAAGGCAGCAGCCCGTGCTAATTTTTTTTTGTTGTGTGGAGAATACAGCGCAAAACAACGTGAGGATGATTTCTCTCTATGTGTAAGTAATGGAGAGTAAAGAGTTAGTGTATGGGCACACAACATTATGATGAAACAAAAGGCAGCCACAGTGCAAATTGCAGAGGCAACGCAGCAGCAAATAAAAACCAAGGGATGACAGAGTCTATGGTTATGGGTATGGACAGTAGTGCATAAGAAAAGGCAGCAGCGTGATGGCAAGAAGGAGAAGCACAATAGTGCGAAGAAAATGAAACTAGAACTAAGAGAGAGTGAAGAAATGTGTTTTTACACAGCAATGCAGAGTTTGCAAAGAAATGTAAGTGAAGTGCAGCAACACAACAACAAGTGTAGACACAGCAGTGTGGGGTAGACGCAGCAAAGAAGATGGCACAACAGTGCAGCAGAGAATATGCAACAGCATAAAATAATAATGTAATGAGTATGCACAACAGTGCAATGAATGTCTTGTTTTGAAACTGCATCTAAAGCAGTGTTTGGCAGTAATCCCTCCGTAAGAGGAAGTGAAGCTCTTAGTGAATCCCTCTGTTAAAGAGGAAGGTGCTTTTCAGCACAGTGTCATGGTAAATCCCTCTGTCAAGAGGAAGATGCTTTTTAGCATACACATGGTAAATCCATCTATCAAGAGGATGATGATTTTCAGCATAGTCACAGGTGAATCCCTCTGTCAAGAGGAAGGTGTTCTTCAGCACATTGTTATGGTGAATCCCTCTGTCATGAGGAAGGTGCTCTTAAGCACAGTTTCAGGTTAATCCCTCTGTTAAGAGGAAGATTTGTTGTCTTTGGAGAATCCCTCTAGTTTAGAGGAAGATGCTTTTCAGCATAGACAGTGGTGAATCCCTCTATTAAGAGGAAGACTATTTTTGTTGTTTGTGGAACTGCATCATAAGCAGTTGGCGAATCCCTCTATGTGAGGAAGTGTTTGGGTAAGATTGAATGCCCAGCAGTTGAAATTAAAGCAGAGTGTTGGAATGATAATTCCAACTGCAGGTTGCAGGTCATAGGCGGACGTGGGCAGCGATGGACGGCAACCCAGTGAGCGCAGAGTTTTCCGGCCGCCTGAAACCTATCGCATCAGTTTTCCGACGAAGGAATATCTTGGTGATCGACTCCGATAAGATCTGGTGCAGACACGTGGAGGTGGGGTGACATCACCCTCTGACATTTATCGGACGATAAATGTCGGTCCGAAAAGTCCTCCCGATATTGCCAGCAGTCGTCCGATCGTTGAGGGCAAGATCAACGGTTGTTAATTCATGAGAGTGAGGGCGCATGTTTTTCTTTGGAGGACTTCCGTATCGCTAAAAATGGCCGTATGACTGAATACAAGTCTGCGCCATGACTTACCTGAAGTAAAAGTTTTTGTTTGACCTCTGTATGATTGAAAGTATGCAAGGCAGACTGAATTAATTGACCGCCATGCTAAAGTAATTAAAGAATTTAATTGTAATGTACTGGGTCAGTAAATGTAGGTGAAGTTTTAATTCACAGGAGTAATTTTTCTTCTCGAAGTGATATGTAATGTAGTTTTTTTTGTTAAAAAGTTGAATGTGTAATACGCACAGTAGTGGGAGCAAAAAATAGGGCAATACGCAGACCATGTAATATGCAACGCGCATGAGAGCGTGAATGTTTTTTTTGTTGAGAATATGCAATGAAACACACAGCAATGTGTAGAAGGAAAAGAATAGGGGCAGCGTGAGAGAGGATGTATGCACAGCAGTGCATAAGATATGTATCATGTTTATTATTCCATTGACTTGTGTGAAGAAATGGTGAAACGCACAGTTGGTGCAAAAGGGGACTGTGCAGGAGAAGACCGAGAGCTGAAAGAAGAAAACCAAGGGAAGTATGTAAAACCATGAATTGTTTCACAGCAGTGGAAAAGGTAAAACTGTAAATCCCTGTAATTCTTGTTTTTCACACAGTAGTGAATGTAAATGAAATTTTTACACACAGTGGTGTAAAATTTCAAAGGAAACAGAGTAATTTCTTTTGTAATGTTTTGAAGAATCCCTCTCAGCAAAGAGGATGAATGTTTATCAGTGAATTTATTTTAATGAATAGAAATCTTTTATGGTGGTGCAATAGGTAAAACTGTAAATCCCTGTAATTCTTATTTTTCACACAGCAGTGAATGTAAATGAAATTTTTACACATAGTGGTGTAAAATTTCAAAGGAAACAGAGTAATTTCTTTTGTAATGTTTTGGAGAATCCTTCTCAGCAAAGCGGATGAATGTGTATCAGTGAATTTATTTTAATGAATAGAAATCTTTTATGGTGGTGCAATACTCTGTTCAGTAAATTTTTTTTAAAGGCTCCTCTGTACAAAAAGATCCTGGAGTAAAGGAAACAGAGCATTGCCTTTGTGTGTGTGTTTTATCTTTGTGTTTTTGGGATTTTCCCCTTAAAAATACCCAACAAACCACACATTTAAGTCCAACTAATCAAGGAAATGTTGTGTGTCTTCCCTAAAACCATCAAGCAGAAAATGTTCATTTAAATCCAAACACTTTATTGTTGCTCCTAGGCCTATGTACTTTTCACATTTTTTTTCAAAGCTTCTTGATCTTTAGTTTCCTCCAAGTCTTCCTCTTCAGTTCTTCTTGTCTTCCCAACTTCCCTTTTATCTTCTGCTTCAGGGTCTTGAGTTCTAGGCTTGTAATTTCTCTTTATCCTTCTTTGATAATAGCCATGCTTCCATTTTCTCTAACATGTTTGCAAAGTATCAGTTCGTAATCTTCAAATTTTTTATTTGGAAGCATTTTACCTACAACCTTCAATTCTAGTCCTCTCCTAGATATCATCCACAACTGACCAAAGTCATGCTCTGATACCAATGTACTGCACCCAGCTAGGTTTCCAAGTTATTTAGAGAAAATTATAGTTTTCATCGAGAAAAGGTTTCCAAAATATTTACAAATTTCTGAGACAATTTTCTATGAATAATTGATGTGTAAATTAGAAAAAATACATTTCAAGGAAACATGCAATCTGTCCATCAACTTAGCACACAAAATAGCAGAGACATTTTCTAATCTTCATTAGGGAAATTTTTAGAGATTAAAACTTGGAAAAAGGATACTTGGGAGAGCCTTCCAATCTGAAGATGAATACAAGCAATTACTCCGGGAATATCCCACCTTCTCAATAGATAAACTGTTGAATAAGAAATATCGTTCCAATGATGTTTCCTGAGTTTACAAGTGATGAATAACAACATAAAATGCACATGGATTCCCTTCTAAAGGCATACCACATTCTAAACAAATAATTGAAGGCCACTTTTCATATTAGGACAGTAAACTACATCCAAGCTAGCTATTTGGCCTCTTCTCAAAATCAAAATGTTGGAAGTGAGTATGACACAGGTACGTCAAGGATTCGATCCGTCTCTTCCAAATAGAACTGGAAATGAATGGTTTGATCCCTCCATCTAAGATATATTTTCTTTGTCTTTATCTAAGATATATTTTCTTTGTCTTTATCTTAGCACCCTTGCGGTATTTAGTGAACAAACCTGCTGCCAACCAAGCCAAAAATCCACTTGACAATGTTCTCCACTTACATTGGCATGTGGAAGTGTGTCTTGCCCTAAAAATAGGGCCAATGCCCACAACTTAATTTCATGGAATAAGTTAAACAATGTCAAAATGAAATTATGATAAGTTGCAGAGAGGAGGAAACACACGAAGTAACCGCCAACTACCAAGAGAAAATGCGTAGGCTAAGGCATACCCTTGGACATTCAATACCTAAGTTGTGGGCTTGAGAGAAGCATTTCAAATTCTTTTAAGATCCTATGATCATATATTATGATTCACGCCTTGGAAAATCCATGGATATGTATTTGGAAGGGATCAATGCATGTTTAGGGTATCCACACTGGATACATTTCAAAGAGACTCCTATGCTAATTTTTCAAAGAGGGGAGGGAAAAACAGATTGTCAGTAAATCAAATTTGAATATTTCAGATAGACATGATCATTTATACAAACTGCTAATTAGTTAGAGCTCTTTTTGTGCGATAATTTTATTGTGTGCGTGTATGGCAACTTGGATTTGTATTTTTCCATGATAATTTCCTTATATTACTTGGAAACTGGAAGAGATATTTTCCTGTGTACATATTTTAATAGGCCTGGTAGTGTATTTGTGCGTATTTTTATCACATGTGCCTCCTCTACATTAACAACAATATATTTACCGAGAAACGGGTATAGTAATGCTTCTCTCAACAACGTGCCATGAATCATGAATTTGATCCTGGTGGCTTCCGATGTTGCTTCTTCTAAAGTCAGCAATAACTATGGCAATTGGTTGTCTTCTTAACCACGACAAGTATTTCACGCTTCCCTTCTTCTTCCACTAGCTTTTCGTAGCAGAAACAATGGGTAAATAATTCTTGTGTTTCAGGATCCTTTGCTTTCTATGTGAAGCATTAGTATATGCAGAAATTCAAGAATTCATTTTTCCACATGGTGCTTCTTTATACTGTTCTGCATATGAACACCATATAAGTGCAGAAGCTCGGGAATGAAATTAACAGTAGCTTGACTATGGATAAATTCCCTTACAATGTACAATTTTGGTGGCCTCATACAAATCCCAATGAACTTCTCTAAATTATTATGTCAGAATTTATTGAAATCCATAGCAGTCACTATTCCAGAACCCATGAGAGCATCTTTAACTCTAGTGGATTGGATTTTCTAATTGCATGAGGAGTCAATCCTTGGTTTGTAGTTCCAGGAACCTTATCCACCTTCAATAGTTCACTTTCTATATTTTTGTTTCTATTTATCTGGTTGCTAATGGTTCTCGCCTTTCCCCGCCTTAGTTCTTTAAGTGCCTTTCTACTCAGTTCTCATTGATTGCCTTTCCTTTTCTTTCGATTTTGGTTTTACCTTCATCTGATGAGATTGAATCTATTGATTAGAGCTACATAAGTACTTGGCGGTGATTTACCCTACATTATTTTTTTTCCTTAAAAGCAGAAATTCCCATTACTTACAACCATATTTCAAACATATAACAGTGGATTGTCTTGGATGTATTGCTCACTAATTATTCGGAGGGTTTAAATTACAACCATCTTCTTATGCAAACATTTCACTAATCTTAGCTTTTCTGTTGTGGCAAACTGTAAATCACTTTAGCCTTTCTGTATTGTTTAGATTCCACATTTTTTTAATGCATAATGCTTTGTGTAATTGGGTTCATTGACAAGAAAGCTTATGGCCATATTTTTTTTAGCGTTGTTTCATTCAATTGGTAGGGTACAAATTGTTAATGATGGGTCATTTATAAGATGTCATTATTTTTTTCATTTTCCTATTTAATTTATTTTTTTTATTCTCCTATTTAATTAATAAGTTCAGGCATAGATCTCAACATGTCATTGGGTATATCTCAAAATCTATTTCAGAAATTGACAAACATAAATCTTATCATGTCTCAAAAATTGATTAGCATATATCTCAGCATCTCATTGGCCAATCCTTTCTATAGATGTTGTAGTTGAACTAGCCCTTTCTATCAATGTTGCAATGTTGCAGTTGTATCTAAGTATCTATCAATGTTGCAATGTTGCAGTTGTATCTAAGTATCTATCAATGTTGCAATGTTGCAGTTGTATCTAAGTACCAGAAAAGGCAGCAAATCCACCATCATTTCTTAGTCCATCACCATCAGTCGAAGAAATTGGAAGTTTGTCACCTGTATCAATATGCAATCAAAGTATAATCCAAATGAAACAAAGTGAAACATGCACCCACTTTTAATTCATTGCATGAGTATCTCGAGCAGAGGTAATACTGGGCATACAACTCCTTAATTCCATTTTTTCTTACAAAGAGTATATTACTAAGTATCCTAAGAGTATATTACTAAGTATCCTACTGTAGTTATGTAGTACTCATGCTTAGTGGTATTATTTTATGATTCTATTTTTGTCTTACAAAAAGTATATTACTAAGTATTCTACTGTAGTTACGTAGTACTTAGGGCTAGTGGTACTATTTTATGTAAGCTTACAGTTGTCTTACTTAGTAAACTACTATCCCTGAATAGGTAAGCAAGCAAATATCATCCCAGTAAATATTCAAACAATTATTACATGTCAATAGAACAAGTTAACTTAATCGTTCATGTATCCACGAGTGAAGTAATACAACACAGCATTAATAATTCTAACGAGATGGTTAAATATTATATTAGATCCAAAGATGATAGTTGGTGTATTCCTTAGAGGACCAGGATCTCCTTGTCGTCAACTAAACGAATCCCCTTTCTCAAAAGGGACTAAAACTTACACATTTACATAATTTGTGAAAAGTGGAAATGAATCTAACCAAGCAAGCTCCTCTTCCAGTTGTTCCTCCCATCCAACCACCAAGCGATAAAACACATTTCTTATTAGCAAAGTGGGGTTATTTGATCAATTCCTTCCCCAAATTGACCCTTCAAAAATGTAGATCATTATATGTAGTTAGTTGGAATAATTACGTATATATGTCTACACATATTTTACACTGATATGTAACTGGCAGAACATGGTTTTAAGTCTGATTGACAAAAAGTCATTAAAAAAAGTGGAGTTAAAGCTCTACCACTAGTGGTTATGGAACAGGATATTAAAATAGTGCTTGATCTGATTCCGGACGATATGTATCTGCGCCTAGAACTGGATTTTCATCTTTTAAATAAAAGATTTTCTTTGACTAATGCAGGAAAACTAATCTGACCAAGCCCTGCAAGTTTTTCGTACAATCTTATGAAATTTTCTTGGACTAATGCAGAAGAACTGATCTGATCAAGCCCTGCTGAAGGCAGGGACTTACTGCTCTCCAGCCTCCCTTGTTTTATATTACTAATGGTTTCACTTTTATATCCCTAGGTCGACGCAGAAGGAAATTTATGCACTTATTCTTATGTATGATTGTCTAGTGCAAGTCTTAGTCTTCGTTTTTTTCTTCATATGTACCCTTTTTCAACTCCGTTATCTTGTGCTTAAACATACTAATTCATTGTGTTTTTCAATGGTTACATGTATGACTTGTGGAAAAAAAGTTTGCATAAATTGTACCAAAGGCGTTCACTCTAATTTGGGACTTGACTTTTCCTTCCGTGGTCTACAGGTCATTTTTCTTTTAGCCAAACATTTCATAACATGAATATATGTAAATATTCTACTTGAATTAAAAGATATGGAATCTTAACCAAATTAACTTTGAATTACTATATTTTATAAAACTTTCTAATGTAATTACTTGAACATGATTTTAATATTTAGCTATTTTTTCTAATTATGCAGCCATATCCAAAAACAAATTACACATTCATGACTTCATTTTGATGAACATGATCCACTTGTCAAACTTTCATTTTCAATTTGCTTTGACTTTAAATATTCAACTTGCATTCTCTTTCTTTAAAACTTCTTATCTCTAAAACTTCTATTGAAATGACCCAATGTTCTTATGATTTCTAAATTTATTAAAAAATTCAATTTAATGCTTGATTGAATAAATATTTCTTTCAATTAATTTCTTATATATATAGTTGATATTGGAATATTTTATTATGGTTAATATTAAAATAATTATTCTCGTATATATAAGAATTTCTTCTATATACATATATATGAATTTGATATTGAAATAAATCACTTGTTATTGATATCCATGTTAATTCTTGATTTACCAACCATCTAGAAGGATCATATATATTTTCACTTTAAAGAGATTTGCATATCAAGATATTTTAACCCTATGTGGGCTTGGCAAATCCATAATTAAGATGGGTCGAAGTTGGTTTAGTTAATAATTATAATTATAACTAGTTGTAAATATAATTATTCATTTTTTTCTAGTTTATTTTTATTTGTAAGTAATTAGACTAAGTCAAAATGTTTTATTACTTATTATAAAAATATATATCTTATTTATTTTCTTTTTTTATTAACAATATAATTTGACCAAGTCAAAATGTTGAACAAGATGTTACAATATCTCTACCATACCTTCTTGGGTGGAGAAACATTTATTACACCCCTATCTCGGTGGTAACCTTTCAACCACACATAGGCAGGTGTGGCACCACTACACTTTTTCTTTTCACCAACACTTAAGTGTACGGGCTATGCCTAACTAAACACTTAACCAATTATTACTTCAAGTGTTATTATCGCAGCATAAATAAACTCTTCAATTAATCATATCATCAATATAAATGCACAGTGGAAATCATCAACATATCAACATATGTGGGAGGGCATCTCCCATTAGTTTGAATCTACCCAACATCAAGATATATAAATTATGTAATCCAATTGTACATAAAAACCATACAATTCAATGTTGCCAAACACGTTGGCCTGCACACCTTTATTTTACAAATTCATGCTTGCAAACCTATCAAATTCATGCCACTGTGCACGCCCAACCAAAATTGTCAAGTTTTTGTGGCACTGCCATGCCCATCATTCTCCTTTCTCAGCCTACCCGATCCCTCGGCACTCCTTGTCGTAGTCTATCCACACTTCACCACACTGAGCACACTACTGTGCCTTTCATGTAGCACTGAACACCCTCGTTCACTCTACCAAAACCTTCATTTTTCTCTACCTGAACCTTCATTCACCGGCCTTGTCGCACACCTGGGTCACTACCTATACTCTCCTCTTGAAGTGCAACATTATGTCGACCTGTCCGCAACTCATTGTAGGAGCTTCGCTCACCTAACTGCTTAGTGTCGAAACTCTTGACCAGTACCTGGTTCTGCCCAAGTCTGTCACTTGGGTCTATTGACTTAGCCCTGCCATAGTCCTGTCAAGTCAACCTGCACTCGCCTTGGCTTCACCCAAACCCAGACACCCCAATCCACATCTTGCCAACTTTGTTCCATCTTCTACAGTTTTCCTATGGCTTCATCCCTATTCATTCCTGCATTTTCTGTATTTCACTCTTTCTTTCCTTTGTCAAGTTCAATGATGGTTGAATGACCTTCACCCTTCTCGAATATATATAGTATGTCTTAGGCCTCCAACTCCAACAGTCATGTCCTTTGGGTTGATCGAAAGGTCAACCCAACCTCTATGTACACTTTGGCATGCACATGTATGTATGTCGACCCAACTCATGAAATATATGTTGCCTCTTGCAGTATGTGTATCACTGCCACTCGGGTCGGCCCAAGCACCCACTCACCTAATCTCCACACTTTGGTTCCACATACTCCATCACTTATCCACTAGTCATTCGCGGGTCAGCCATGTCAAGTATGGGTGCACCCTACTACGATCGTGTTGACTCACCCATGGGTGGCTCACCTAGGCTTGCACCCACCCAAACTCCCAACTCGGGTCGCTTGGTGTGCCCGCTTGTCGCACACTCCCATTTCAACACTCGTCACACGTCCTATCAGAAAGGTGGGCTCTCTCCCAACATGGCGCACCCATCATTGCATATAATCGAAAATCCACCTCTAGGTCACCTTTAACCAAACATACTAACCTGAGTCACCTTTAATCGAATGTGAGTGCTTTTCTAACTTTTGTTGTGACCACATGCCTTTAACTGCAATCATTGATTTTTTGACTCTCCCAGGCGCTCACCAACTCGAGGCCTTGACATCCTCCACTACTCTGAAATTTTTTTCATCCTCAGTAACACCATCTCAAAAATCTCCATCTCTAAGACATATCCATACATGCAGGCACCCATATAAATCCCACCATGACATTCTTCATGCTCCAATCTCATCAAACTCTGTAAGAAAATCATGTGCTCGATCCCCCAATGATGGTAATTAGTTGGCTAGATACTCCAACTGTAACATTTCCTCTACGAGAATGCATTCTCCTCACATCATCATGACTATCTTCACATCCTATTATCAATCATGTCCATCTTGCCCCATGTGCCTGCTCATAATTCAGAAAGAGGATTGACTACCATGAGCCTCATCCTCTTGTCAATCTAGAAAGAGGGAGGGGATGGGAAAGTTGATGGCTCTCCATCCTCCTTCTCCAACATCTCAAGCCATCTATCTATATCCTCCTCTTCTAGCCTTTGCATGTATTCTTCCTGGCTCTCCTCCTGAGTCTCTGGTTTAGCATCCTTATCTCCTTCCACTACCTCTAGTTTTCCTATTAAACCCGGGATACTATCAGACAATAATATAAGAACTTGTGACTGCTCCATGCTTTTTTTCTTTGCAATAGACAACCTCTCATACAGTTACCCATCATGTTTAATATCCTCCACATTTATCGTTGTCAATTTACACCCATCTCTCATCATCCCATTCATTGTAATGTAAAACTTATTTATATATGGTACCATCATATACTTATATTGCTTCAAAAATTCCATACCCAATACTGCTTCATAGCCATCCATCCACGCAAGCATTAAGTCAATCTTCCGAGACCACTCACCAATGTTCACATCCACATTCTTTTCCATATCAATGAATTTATCTGGTGGATATTTCACTACTTTAAGACGAGCTTGGGATGGTGATAACTTAAACCAAACTTTCCTTGCAGCTTCCTCCCTGATGAAGTTATGAGTCACACCATTTTCCACCATAGTGAACAAAGTGCCTTTCCCAACCTTCATGCTAACATAGTCCAACTTGTTCCTCTCGGGATCATGCCTTGGGATATCCTTCGCTACCATTACAGCTCCCAAAATCGTCATCAACCCAACCATTGGTTCCTCCTTCTTCTTCTTTGTAGCGGTTTGTGTCATTGTAGCCAACATCGGTCTAGAAGGACAATTCTTCATTGTGTGGTTCTCTCTGCAGAACCAACATTTCAGTGGCTTCTTCGTCTTCGGCTTGTCATTTGATCTCAAATTCTCCTATTTTGTAGTCTTCTCCTTTAGTTTATCGGACTTATTTTTTCTCTCTTTGGTTCCTTCATTATAATGCTCTACCAACATTTCAACTACAATAAATTCTTCCTCTAGAGTTTGGATCTTTTTCCTCTTCACCTCATTACGTGCCGAAGGTTTCAATCCTATAATGAAGTTGAAAACCTTTTCTTTTTGTGCCATATTAGGTACTTCCAAGATCGCACTCAAAAATTCCCGTTGATATTCCTTTAGACTCCCTATTTTCTTAATATACTTAATGTTCATCCTTGCATCCCAAGTCTCATCTTGTGGACTAAAATGAATCTACAAAGCCTTCTTCATATTATCCCAAGTAGAGATGCCATTAACATCACCATTCGCAATTTGATCTAACTTTCATCTCTACCACATCTTAGCATCCTTAGTAAGGAATTAAGCAGCTACCTTGATCTTGGTTTCATCATCAGGAGTCTGCAAGTGATCCAAGTATTACTCCATATCCCATAATAAATTGCCAAGTTCTTTGGCACTTCTCATCCCATCATAAGAATCGGGTTTCTTGACTTTCACATGAGCAGTTCCTACCCAACTGATTTCTTCAAAACAACTATCTCATTCTGAGCGTTGTTAGTAGCTTTCTACAACTTCAAGATGTCATCCAAACCTTGATCTCCTGCAGCCCCAATTTTCTTGAATTCCTTTTATGTTTGTGCATATTTCCATTAAGTATACTAATATCGAACCTTGAGATTGTCATATGCCTCTTCCAACTTTGTGAAGCCATCTCAAATTTTAGCATTCTCGGCCTTTAATGAAGCCGTCTCTGCAAAAAATGCCTTCATCTCGTCCAATACCGTGTACATGAAAACTCTTCCAGCATCCAGATTAGATTCACATATTACCTAAGGTTCTTCTACATTGTCTACAATCAATTTTTATTGTGATCTTGTTAAGACCATAGACTAATCCGTTGAACTTTGACCCTACAACTTGTCCTTATCGAACTTCTTCTCCTTCAATAAAAGCCCTCCGAAAAGTGGGCTTTGATACCAACTGTCACACCCCTATCCTAGTAGTAGTCTTTCAATAACACGTAGGTGTGTTTGGCACCACTATACTTTTTCTTTTCATTAATACTTAAGTGTGCGAGCTACACCTAACCAAACACTTAACCAATTGCTACTTCAAATGTTATTATCACAATAGAAATAAACTCTTCAATTAACTATATCATCAATATAAATGCACTGTGGAAAATACCAACACATCATCATATGTGAGAGGGGAAACTCCAATAAATTAGAGCCTTCCCAATATCAAAATATATAAATTCTGTAATTCAATTTTACATAAGAACCATATAATTTAGTGCTACCAATAGCCTTGGCCTAGTAATTTAAAAAGTAATTCATGTAATCCTATCAAATTCATGACACCATGCACGCCTGACCAAACTGTTGAAGCATTATATTAGTGTCGTGCCCACCATTCTTCTTTCTTGACCTACCCGCGCCCTTAGCACTCCTTGTTGCAATCTTCCTGCACATCACTACACTCAGTGCACTACTATGCCTTTTGTGTAACCTTGAACTACCTTGTTCACTCTACAACAACCTTTGTGTTGCTCTACTCGAACCTTCATTCATCAACATTGTTTCACACCCAGGTCACTACCCACACTCTCCTCTTGGAGTACAACATTGTGTTGACCCACCCGTAGCTCTTTGTAGCGACTTGGGTCACCCAACCGCTTGGCGCCCAAACTCCTGAACCATACCCAGTTCTACCTAATTCTGTCATTTAGGTCTGTCGACTCAACCCTGCCGTAGTCCTATCAAGTCAACTTGTGCTCACATTGGCTTCACTTGAACCCAAAAACCCCAATCTCGGCCTTGCCAACTTCGGTCAAGCTCTCGCACTCCATATGTGGCTTTGACCCTCTTCATTCCTAAATTTTATTTGTTTCTCTCTTGCTTGTCTTCATCAAGTTTGATCATGGGTTGAATGGTCTTCACTCTTTTCCAATATATACACTATGTCGTGGGCCTCCAACTCCAATAGTCATGTCCTTTGGGTTGCTCCAAAGGTCGGCCCGACCTTTATGTACACACCGACTTGCACATGTATGTAGGTCAGCCCAACACATGAAATATGCATTGCCTCCCATCGTATGTGTATCATTTCCACGTAGGTTTTCCTAGCCACCTACTCACTCGATCTCCACACTTCAGTTCTGCACTCTCCATCGGTTGTCCACCGGTCATTCTGCGAGTCACCCGTGTCAAGTATGGGAAAACCCTACTACAACCTTGTTGACTCCTGGATGCGCACCCACTCGAACACCCAACTCAAGTTGCCCAGCGTGCCACCTCGTCGCATGCTCCCATCACACAAATCGTCGCAATTCCTTAGTGCACAACTTGTTGCACATCCCATAGCGAAGGTGGGGGCTCACCCAACACATCATGCCTGTCATTGCATATAACTGAAATTCCACCTTCGAGTCACCTTTAACCAAATGTACTAACCCGAGTCACCCTTAACCAAACACAGGCACTTGTCACACTTCCATCGCAACCACACACCTTTAAACACAATCGTCATTTTTTTTACCCTCCAAGGTGGTCACCAACTCGACGCCCTAACAACATCTCTACCATACTAGGGTTGGCACTTGGCACAATAATTTATTTAAGTATTGTATTGAAATTATTTTAGAAACTATAAGAACTAAGGGTTAAAATTATAAATTTTTTTACTATAGTATAATTTACAAACAAAATATCATTACTACAAGAAACATGATAAAACACTTAAGAGAAATTTTTGGTTGATGCGTTTCGAATCAACAAGTGTAGTTCATTATCAAGACTAGATGATGAAGTAGACAATAGCAAAGGTTTAAATAGAGAGGAATGTAGAGACCATAATTTCAAGTAATGCTATATTTCTCTTATGTGTTTTTTACCAAAATATTTTTTTAAATTCATTATAGATCAGAGAACCCTGAATTCAAAAAATGATAGAACACTCCCAGATGAAAATGTCATCATGTAACATGGTGCAACTTCATATTCAGTATTTATGGAATTACACATTGCACTCATTCTCAAATGTAGAAATCCCAAATTTAAAAATAATAATGTTACATTCAATTACATTATCTATATGTATGTGTATTTGTTAGGTCAACATTGAAATATTTTATTTATTCAAATATTGAAATACATTTTTTTTTCTTAATATATTTGTAAATGATATTATTTTTTTTAATTTCATATCGAATCACACACCTCCCCATTCACTATAATTAAAATCTTAAAGCTTTCACCTATATATAAATATAAAAAGTTAATATTGAAATATTTTAATTATAATGGATTTTAAAATATTTTATTATATTTGATACTAAAACATTTTATTAAAAATATATAAAGAATTAATTATATGTTTCCCTCAAAACTCTATCCCATAATATTTTTTTCTCCTTCATACATACATATAAAGAGATATCTTATTTCTCACTCCCATTAAATAATTTTTAAATTTATTAAGATATTTTCTACATATTGCATATGAGATATTTTACAGTATTTATAGAATTTTACAATACTTTCCTATTTAATTTAAAAAACATCTATTTATAAAATAAGGTGTTTTTCACTTTAAATTATATTTTATATCCTCTCTTTCTTTTTTCCAATATGCTTGGTTAAATAGTAATATCAAAATCATCATCATATAAAACTCATATCTTATTAAATAATATCATAATCATGTTTTCATAGGCTTCTAAAGTGGAAACAAATCCATGTAGACTTTCTCCTCCATGTAGACTTTCTCCTCAATACTAGTGAGTTTTTCATATTGTTCTACCCAACGAAATTACATTCTACATTTATAAAAATATAAGTAGTTAAATAAATTTATGATATTGAAACACTTTACTTATAATTAACCTTGAAATAATTTGTATTATTAATATTTATTTAAATTTCATATTCAATACTTATCTAAATACAACTTCTCTTAAATTAAAATTAAATACAAAATTTAAAATTAATAAACTTTTATATTTACCAAATTCATTACGATAATAATATTAAGGAAAAGCCTTCAATAAATCTATACAAAAAAATGTATTTGGATGCATACTCATATGATGCGCATTGTGAGGTCCTCAAGGTGGTGAATGCTTGGGAGAGTAAAAAAAAAGATGATTGTAGTTAAAGGCATGTGGTCATGGAGAAAGTGCGACAAGCGCCCATGTTCAGTTAAAGATGACTTGAGTTAGTACATTCGGTTAAAGGCGAATCAAAGGTGGATGTTCGATTATGTGTGACGAAAGGTGCATAGGCATGGCGTGTTGGGAAAGTACCCACCTTTACGATGAGTCGTGTGATGGATGTGCGACGAGATGTAAGATGGTAGTGTGCGACGAGATGCATGACGAGTGACTCGTGTTGGGCATTCGAGCGGGTGCGCACCCAGGCGAGGCGCCTATGGGTGCATTGACATGCGTCACGATGGGTGTGCCCACACTTAGTACATGGAGCGACCAATGGATTATGTGATAGTAGAATGGGTGTGCATATTGATGAGATGGATGAGTGGGTGGCATGGTCCAACCTAAATAGTAGTGCAGTGGAGGGCAGCGACATACATATTATTGGAGGGTCGATGTTGAGCCTCAAACCTACACTTCTTTACACATCCTCCCAGCCTCTTTTTCCTATTCATTTCCTTATTTTGCCACTCATTCCCTCCATCAAATTGCTCAAATCATTGTATTTTAGGACTTTTTACATGGTTTTCTAATTATGCTAATGATTGTGTTTGGTTTAGAATTTTGGTTCAAGGTGCTGCTTTCCGCAGCACACACCAAGGTTTTCCGCAGCTGATCCCGGTTTCCGCAGCCAACCTCAGATTCCACAGCTGTTTTATTAATGCTATGTTCCAGGTGTCCTCCGGGAAGAAGAGCCACATGGGCAAAGTTCGTGGAACCAAGGACATGTTGTGTGTGTCCCTCCAGATCATCCAAACCAGTCATCAAAGCCCGTGGTCAACGAGGAGGCAACTTCGGTCAACGGAGGTCATTGGCGGTGGGACGGCTCTGCGTGTTCTGTTTTAGAGCACGTGAAGAACAGGTGGCATCGTCCTCAGTTATGAAGGTAGTGGGAAACATAATCCAACAACGGATTGAATGCCCATAATGACCGTTGGCTAAATCCGAGGACGTAGCAAGACTACGTGTTTTTACACAACTGTTCGAATTACTTAGATTTCTTTAAGTTAGTTCGCCTTCTTCAGTTATAAATAAGGCGCCTTTGAATGCTGGACAAGTTAGTTGTTAGCTGTTGTTATGTACTTTTAAACTCCCACACTGTATTTTTCTATTTCATGCATAATATATGAGAAGACTGTTATCCCATTCAAGCGTGTAATTGATCTTTGAATCGGCTGGAGTAGGCAGAGGGCCCCTGTTTACTAAAGGCCTGTACAGTACTTTTAATTTCTTGAATTTCTTTCTTTCGGTTTATGTATATAATGCCTTTTATTGCTGTATTTTGATAGCTGTATATACATTTCAATTTCTGCTTGTTTACATTTCTGCACTTTTCCATGACTGATCAGTGTGTTATGCAGGTTTCTTAGGCATGCCCGGGACAATTTCTTTCTTTTCTTTTGCACAACTAGTGACACTTGTGATCATCTTCTATATGTTGCTGACCTTCTTTGTTTTGCAGCCTTTATTTCCTTACTATCACTTAGTCAATTTGCATATTTTCTTTCTTTTTTTAGATATCAAGTTGTTTATCTATTGATGGTTCCTTCTTCACAATTTAATATCTTTATTGAGGACCAAAATATCACTTAGTGCAGCTTGGTTTAGTTATTCAAGAACTCATAATTGCTTGACTTGTTTTAATTGTTTATCACATGATATATTCAGTTAAAAGGCAAGAGGTTAAGAAGAAGTTAAAGTATTTGTGACTAGTCTTTCTTTTAGGTAGATTTACTTTAGTCTCACATTGCTTAGTTGTTATTTGACATGGATTTCATTTTCATTTCCTTGCAGCAGCAGAGACATTGGGCCAATGTCATTAGTCTTTTATTTAATGTCTTTATTTTCCTTTAAAAGTTGATTTCATTACAATTTTTGTTCAAGCTTTCCTTCAAGTTATAAAAAGCTCATAACAATCTCACACACTTCACTCGCTTTATTTCATTTCCATCACATAACATTAGGAGAGATAAACTTGAAAACAAACTTAAAAAGTTAAAAACGACAAAAGCTTAAGAAATAGTTGCGTATGTACATACAATGCACCTCACTTCATCAGCTTACGAGCCCTGGGTTGACATTTAAAAGTTGCAATTTAGACATCACTAAATTGACCAAACATTTTTGGCGCCGTTGCCGGGGAAGTGAAATTACGTAGCCAATTTCTAAAGAGAATATAAAACAAGAAAATATCAAGAAAGGAAAATTGATAACCTCTCAAAGTATGCTCTCCTCTTGCACTTAACGTGATCCGGAGGATCAGAAAAGAGAAAGTTATTGGTTTAATAGTTTCTTGAGAATGCTCTCTTTCTGCACTTAGAGTGACCTGGAAGATCAGAAAGAGAATTATTACCCTGACTTGAAGAAAAATAAAAAATGACATGCATAGAGCAAGAGATTCTAGGGGAAGGTTTTTAGCTAGAGCCAAGAGTTCGATTTTCACAACTCCATCTACTTCAAGAAATAGCAAGAGACACCCCCATCATCTCCAACTCATACTCCTAGCTCTAGCATTCCTGGAATTCAAGAGGCAGTAGTTGACTCTCCCACACCATCTATTGAATCCGAATTAGAAGGAGATTCTTTCCTTCCTTCTACAGGGAGACAGATTGTAATTGAAGAAATAGAATCACCTGAGGAAGAATTAGAAATTCCTCCTCATTCACCCTTGGTAGAGGAACCAGAGAACTCTGAGGTCTTAGAAGAAACTACCATGGCAGAAGAAAGAGAAACCGGACATGGTAGAGGTAAAGGTAGAGGTGGAGGAGGAAATAATGGAGGAGGTAGAGGTAACAATGGAGGAAATAGGAATGGAGACAATTCATTTGGATTTCCTATAGTCGATGATGACTCCTAAGCCACAATGAAGAACATTTCGCCATCTGTCCTCACAAACTTTCATGGATTAAGAAATGAGGACCCTGAAACATTTCTATTTGAGTTTGAGGTCGTATGTCGAACTTATGATTATCTGGAAGACGCTCAGAAACTCAAACTGTTCCCTTCAACATTGAAAGGGGCAGCCTTGAAATGGTTCATGGGATTACTCACTCAATCCATTAGTACTTGGAATGATATGAAACAAACATTTTTGGATAGGTACTTGGACTATTGTATGCCCACCAATCACAAGGATGAGGTATTCAAGATGGTGCAAAAGGAAGATGAAAATTTGGAGGATTTACTTGAAAGGTTTCAATATAACCTGAAAAGAGAAAAAATGAGTAACTTAGATGAGGAAACTTTGAAAGCCCTTCTATTAAAATCCATTAGAGATGAATGGATAGATATTTTGAACATGATGGGAAAAGTTGACATATCTCAACTTCCACTTCACGATATAGCAGAGCTTTGTGTTCATCTCTCACGGGGAAAATCTAAAACTCAAAAAGGGCCTAGAGATCCTTCTCTCCTTAGAGCAAACAAATCTACAAATGGATCAGTAAGTAGGGTTGAGATAGGCAACATGCTTGATGAATTCAAAACTGATATCTTAGGAAGTCTTAGTGAGCAACTAGACACTCTTAAGATCCATAATGAACAGCAAGCAGAAGCTGAAGCTTTAGCTAGCTTTTGCCCAAAATGTAGAAAGAAACCTGCTCTAAGGGAATGTCCCTTGGATGCAAAGGTTGTAGAAACATGTGTAATCTGTCAAGAGAATCATGAAACCAAGGATTGTCCTTCAATCCCTGGCCTCAAAGTTGTCTTTCAGGAAGATCCAAGTACCATTGAGTCTCTTTGTTTTGTTGCAAGGAGACCTTGGCAGGGGCAACAAAATCAAGGATTTAACAACTCTATGAATTTTCAATCTCCACCAAATTGGAATCTTTGGCAACAACCTTGGTCCCAACCTCAAAATCCTTTTCAAGCATGAATGCAAGGAATGCAAAATCCTTATGGGAGATTTGCTCAATTTTACCAATATCCTCCAGCTTTTCAAAATCAACAAGTTCCACAATTTCCAAATCAAAATCCACAACTATCTTTTCCATTTCCACAACAACAACAACCCTCTCAACAAAATTCAAATTATCAACTCTTGCTTCAACAAAAGTCAAATCAACTTCCTTCTCAGCCATTGCCGAACCCCAATAATAAAAACCCTCAAAATGCTTTCATGATGGATGGTCTACAATTTCAATTTCCCGCCTATATGATTGTTCCTCTCAATGATGTACAACTCAGATCAGGTAGAGTTCTGGATAAACCTTCTATAGATGTTCAAAAGCAAAGCATTTCTGAGGAAGATTCTCTTGTAGCAAATAAAGGTTCTGAAGCATCTCTTCAAAACCCAAGCACTAAAAAAGGAAAAGAAAAAGAGTTAACCCCCACAATTCCTATAGTTGAGCAACCTGCATCTCCATCCACACCTCCTTTTCCTGAAAGGTTACAAATTGACAAAGGAGTGGAAAAACAAATCTTGTTTCCTGACTATGACTTTCTAGATGAATTGAAGAATGTCTGTATCAAGATTCCCTTGTTACAAGCCATTAAAGAAATTCCTATTCTAGCAAAGACAATAAAGGAGTTAAGTCTTAAAAGACCAGGAAGGAAACCAAGAAATACAAGAAAAATCCACCTGGTAGGAAAAATTGCATATATCATGATGGGAAAAGTTACCATGCAGAAGTATGTAGACCCTGGTAGTCCAATTGTTAAAACAACTATCAATGGGGTAGAAATTCCAAACACTTTGATTGATTTAGGGGCTGCTATCAACATTATGAGTAGGCAGACTATGGAACAGCTAAAACTTCCTAATATTCTTTTTACACCTACTTTATTACAACTTGCAGATCGCTCAATCATTAAACCTGATGGTGTATTAGAAGATATTTCAGTCTCCTTTGACTCTTGGGAATATCCAGTGGATTTCATGATTTTAACCCCCAAGAGTAATTTAGGTGGACATCCTCTCATTTTAGGAAGACCTTGGCTAGTCACAGCCGATGATTTCATAAGTTGTAGGTCTGGGGATATGTACATTTCTGATGGTAATTCGACAAAGAAGTTCAATCTATCCTCCAGCAAAAGCAATTACAGAAATAGGAGATAATGAATGGTTTGACGATGAAGATACTATACAACCTGTCTTTACCATTTCTGAGATTAGTGAAGATAGTCAAATTATGAACACATTGGAAAATTTTGAACCATCTTCAGATTATGAATCCACACAATTTCAGTTGGATTCTGACATAGAGTGTCTATCATCTAGACAAATGTCTCTTTTCTCTATGGAAGAGTTTGGTAGTTCTGCCATTGAGATCTTTCCAGGAAAAACATTAAATATCAACAAAAACTTGGAAAAATCACAACAGGAAGAGCTAACCAAAATCTTGCAAAAGCATTCTACTGCATTTGCATGGGAGTACACCGATATGAAAGGTATTGATCCTAAGACTTGCATTCATCACATCTACATTGAGGAAAACAGTAGACCAATCAGACAACCTCAAAAAAGGATGAATCCAAACCTTAGGGACATAGTGAAAGAAGAGCTCCAAAAGTTACTTAATGTAAACTTCATTTACCCAATTTCAGATAGCCGATGGGTTTCCCCTTTGGTTATAGTACCTAAAAAGAATGGTAAATGGAGGGTTTGCATTGATTACAGAGAATTGAACAAAGCAACCTTGAAGGATCACTTTCCTTTACCCTTTATTGATCAAGTATTATATACTTTAGTAGGCAAAAAGTATTTCTCATTCTTAGATGGTTTTAGTGGTTACAATCAGATTCAGGTAGCACCTGAAGATCAA
Organism: Pinus taeda; assembly: GCA_000404065.3. Taxonomy (NCBI): domain Eukaryota; kingdom Viridiplantae; phylum Streptophyta; class Pinopsida; order Pinales; family Pinaceae; genus Pinus; species Pinus taeda. Next base: position 121,649 of record APFE030741010.1, on the reverse strand, counting down.
GAAAAGACCAAATTTACTTGTCCATGGGGAACTTTCGCCTACCGAGTACTTCCTTTTGGATTATGTAATGCACCCGCAACATTCCAAAGGGTAGTACTAAGAATCTTTTCTAATCTAATTCATGATTGTGTAGAGGTTTACATGGATGATTTTACAGTTTATGGTGATTCATTTGAAGAGGCATTAGAGAATTTGTAAAAGGTTCTTATCAGGTGTAAGGAGACAAACCTTTCATTAAGTTATGAGAAATGTTTTATGATGTTTACTGAAGGGATTGTTTTAGGACATCATATTTCAGGAGATGGAATTAAAGTTGATAGATCAAAAGTTGAAGTCATCTCCAAGTTACCAATTCCAAATTGTCAAAAAGATGTTAGAAGTTTTCTTGGATTCACTAGATATTATAGAAGATTTATTGAAAACTTCACCAAAATAGCATCCCCACTCTTCAAATTACTCACAAAAGACTGTGAATTCAAATGGGATCCTAATTGTCAATCTACATTTGAAACTTTAAAAACAAGAATATCTGAAGCACCCATTTTGAGAGGGCCAAACTGGAAACTTCCTTTCCATATTTCTACAGATGCTTCAGATACAGCTCTAAGAGATGTATTGGGTCAAAAGGATTTAGTTCCTTATGCCATTTACTACACCAGTAAAAATTTGACTCCCACTGAGCTAAATTATACTGTGACTAAAAAAGAGTTCTTAGCCATTGTTCATGCAATTAACAAGTTTAGACACTATATAACAGGCTACGAAACTTTTTTCCATATTGATCATTATGCAATTAGATATCTCATGAACAAACCTGTTACTAATAGAAAAGTTACAAGATGGCTTTTACTTTTACAAGAATTCAATATTACTGTGTTGGATAGACCAGGGAAACAAAATACAGTAGATGATTTCTTGTCTAGAATCCAAAATACTAACGAAGATTCTCCCGTAGAGGATAAGTTTCCAGATGAATATCTGTTTGCAGTAACTACTAAAACTCCTTGGTATGCAGATATTGCTAACTATTTGGTTACAGGGAAGCTACCTCCACACTTATTTCCTAATGAGAAAAGGAAAATTATTCAGGAGAGTTCAAATTATTCATGGATTTCTAATGAATCGTTTAAAACAGGGCTAGATTGTGTGATCAGAGATGTGTTCGGGAAGATGAAATACCTGACATCCTCAAGGCATGTCATGATGAACCATGCGGTGGACACTTTGCTGACAAGAGGACAGCCTATAAAATCCTTTCTTTAGGATATTATTGGCCTTCTCTCTTTAAAGATGCAAAACAATATGTCAGAAGGTGTGACAGCTGCCAGAGAGTTGGGAGACCGACTCTTTCAAATGAAATGCCATTAAAGCCACAGGTACTCATCGAACCCTTTGAAAAATGGGCTTTAGATTTCATTGGACCAATTAATCCACCATCTAGACAAAAGAAATATATATTGGTTTGCACTGATTATGTCACTAAATGGGTAGAAGCCAAGGCATTGCCTTCTGCCACTGAAAATTCAGTTGTTCAATTTCTTTTTGAGGATAGTTTTACTCGTTTTGGTATCCCAAGAGAAATTGTGACAGATCAGGGAAGTCAATTTACATCTAACTTGATGGAAAAGCTGATGGAAGAATACAAAATCAAGAACAGAAAATATAATCCTTACCATCCGCAAGAAAATGGCCAAGTGGAATCTACAAATAAAGTTCTTGAGAGCATCATCACCAAAACTATTCATCTCCACAGAAGAGATTGGGCAGAAAGGCTTCCTGAAGCCTTATGGGCCTACAGAACTACATGGAGGAACACAACAGGAATTCTCCCTATGAACTTGTTTATGGGAAAGAAGTCCTACTCCCCATTGAGTTTCAAGTCAAGACCTTCAAGATGGCAGTTCAGTTGGGGATGAATCTATCAGAAGCCCAAAACCACAGAATGGAGCAGCTGAATGAGCTAGATGAGATCAGACAAGATGAAATCCTAAGAACTGATCTAGTTCAACACCAGAGCTAAGTGGCATGACAGATATATTAAAGAGAGAAAGTTTCAAGAAGGAAATTGGGCCTTACTGTTTGATTCCAAGTTTAAAGACTTCAAAGGAAAGTTTCAGACTCATTGGCTTGGGCCATATGAGATTGACAAAGTCTTTGACAATGGAGCAGTAAGAATCAAGACCATTGATGAATCTCAGACTCCTCTTATTGTGAATGGCCACCGATTGAAAGTTTATCATAAGCCACTTTCCAGAAAAGAGTTTGTCAAAATATTCCAAGAGAATTCTGCAATAAGGCTGGTGGAGAAGAATCCTTCTCCCCCATCAGCCTAATCTTGGTTTCTTGTAGTTTCTGAAAAAAAAAAAAAATGTATAAGCCTGAAAACCAATCATGGATTAGCAGTCTTATACAGAAAATATGGAGTGAAAATCAGGGACAACTAACACTCCATATTTTCCAAAAAAAATCTCCTCTCATGTTCTTTCCATCTTCACTCCATCTCACCCACTCATTCCATTTCATTCCACTTCCATTCCACTCCATTCTCACTCCATTTTCATTCCATTCAATTTCATCAATAAAGTCCCCCTTCAGGACTATTTTCATTCAAATATTTTCCTCTAAACTATCTTTGAGCAGATCAGGGGGTGTTATTTCAGTTTCCGCAGCTGGCCACCGTTTCCGCAGCTGGAACCTATTTCCGCAGCTAGAAACGATTTCCACAACCAGCATCACTCTGTTTCAAAATAAAATCAACTGTTAGTGCCAAAAGCATGAAATGCAGGTGTACGTGAGCTAAAGACATGGGGCATCATCAAAATATCAAAAAAGAGCAACTGGTTACAAACCTTCAGCAAAGAATGACAAGTGTCCAAAGGTATGATCAAAAATCTCTATCAAACAACACTTCAAGTCATCATTATGTATAGTTAATAACCCATAACCGGTTCTTCTATGTGCAATGATTTAATATATTCACCCAATACCATCCCATACACCTTGCATTCACTCTCCCTAACAGTCTTATGATTACTCAAGTTCAAACTAAAAAATGACACACTTCTATTTATGACTCGTACTCCTAAGACGTGACCTATTGTATTACGGCTCTTACAAGCCATAATTCCCGCAGCCGTCTATTGAGACGTGTAAACCTCACACAAAGTCACCCAACTCGGGAAAATCAAGCCGTTACTCCACACATACCATAATCCCCGCATATACTCATGTTCATTCCATAAACTCGATCACGGTCACCACTGCTCACCCACTATTCTTCCTGTGATCCGAGCATTCCTCTGTTTCCAACTGCAGTCAATACACTGTGCTTGACGCTGTGACTACAGCCACTACAGCCATCTAAACCCCGATTACAGCCACTACAGTCTCTCCTAAAAACCCTGTAACAGAGCCATTCTTCCTTAACCCTCATACGCAGAAAAACCCTCAGTGAATTTAAAGCCAAGAATGGGAAAACTGCTAAGAGCTGAGCCGGAAGGATCAAAATACTTGGAAGGTTATCCCCAAGTCAAGGAGTTATTAAAGAAAGCCAAATGGCTCCGATTTATTCAGAAATTCAAAGGGTATAACAAGGAAGTGACCAAAACCTTTGCAAGGTCCTTTAACCGACAAACAATAGAGGTGGGAGACTTAAAGTTTGCAGTGACCGAAGCCACAATAGCAACAGCCACAGGCCTACCTCAAGAAGGAGAAAGATGGTTCAAAAATAGAAGCATAGACGACCAAATCTGGAGAACCATGCTACGAAATCAAGGTATGGATACCACAATATTCACCAGAGGCATCCCTGTCAATGTATTAAAAGAAGAATGGTCTGGTCTATTGTTGGTCATACAGAAATTTATCACATGTGAGGGCCATTTTGGCTCCATGTACATGTACCATGTCAGACTAATGATGAATAGTCACATTATCAATTTACCACATTTTCTGCTAGCAAGTTTAAAGAAAATGAGTGTCACGGTTCAAAAGCATGTAGGAAACATTGAGCCACATCTCTACCATCACGGGCTCATAAGAATTCTAATTGAGGAGCAGTTAAAGAAAACTAAGGATACTTGGGAACAATTTCTAACAAGAAACTACTTCCAAGAGCCAGCTGAGCCTCTGGAAGTAGCCCACCAAAAATCCCAAGGAAAAGTAGGAGGAAGGAGAAAAATGTTACAGCCCAAGATTCCCCTACAAAAGAAATTGAAGAAACTGCCCAAAAAGAGGAAGAAGACCAGCCCAAGAATAAGAAACAAAAAAAAGAAAAAGCAAAATAACCACTCAAGAAATCTCTCCATCCCCTGAGCAATCCTTAGAAGAAGATTACCAGCCTCTGTCAAAAAGGCTAGTAGATCTTAAAGCTGCTGCCATGGCCAAGAAAAAACAGAAAGAAAAACAGAATACAGAAAAGAAAAGTATGAGTTCATCCATGAGAAGGAGCTCTAGGCTAAAAGGGAAGAAAACCAAGGGAGACTAGTCCCACTTCATTGATTTGAGTGAAGAAACACTTGAAAAATCACCAAAACAACCAAGCCTTGAATAAGCCCTCCACAAGAGGAAAGTCCTTTTCGGCAAGAAAGAGAGGCAGTCCTCCTCCACAAGATTTTGAGTTCAAACAAAGGAAATCACCTGAGGTAGATCCTAACCAGCAAGAGGTATACAATTACCTGGAATCACTAAAACAATCAGCTGCAGGACCAAGCACCTCTCTGCCACTTGATGCACAGGTTCAGTCTCTAAAACAAGAAGTATTTGAACTAGAAGTCCTAAATAGACACATAATACAAGAAAATGAAACACTCAAAGAGAAGGGTAAAGTAGACAAAATGGTCCATGATAATACCATGCTCCATTTAGGACTGTGGCAGAAGAAAAACAAAAGACTGAAAAAGAAATGCAAAAAGTTAAGCAGAGCACTAATTAACCTCAAGTTCAAATGTATGGTTAGAAAACCAAGGACGATGATGATGATGGCATCAAAGAAAAAGAAAAGAGGACTAGATGTCCTTGCAAAAGCCTCAGAGCATGTAGATTAAAAGGAAATAACTCAATTTTGGTTGCATGAGGACATGCAACACCTTCAAAATGGGGGTATGTTGAGCCTCAACCTGCACCTTCCTACACACCCTCTTAACCCTCATACTCCACTCACTTCACTCATCCAGTGGTTAAATCATTGCATTATAGTCTAAAAAGGATTGTTTATATGGTTTCCTAACTATACTAATGACTGTTGTTTGGTTTAGTCTTTTGTTCATGCAGCCGCGGAAACTTGTCAATTTCCGCAGCCAGCACAGGTTTCCGCAGCCAGCACAGGATTCCCAGCTATTTTGTTAAAAGCTGTGCTCCAGGGGTCCTCTGAAGAAACGAGCTACATGGGCAAGCTCCAGATGGCAGATACATGGAACATGTCCCTTCAAACCGGCCAAATCACCCATGAGAAGCCGCGGTCAACCAAAGTCAAAAACAAGGCCAACCAAAGAGTCCAGCGGTGGCACGTCACTGTTATGGACACGTGAATGATACGTGGCATAGTCCTAGCTCACGAAGGCACCAACACACCTGAGATCGTTCTTAAACATGAATCTAACAACCAACCAATCCAAGATTTAAGAAACATAACGACAGTTACACTAGATCTCGCCTCAAGAGATCTACGTATCTATGGCACACAGTTAATAGCATAGAAGTTGTTAGTTAACTGTAGAACTTTTACATTATAAATAACGCGTCATCAAACGCTATAAAGAGACTTTTGAATGCATGAATCTTGAACTGTTATGTAATTTCCGCACTGCTGGTTATCTTATCACCCCACCGTTTTATATGCCGCTGATTTAATACATGAGAAGACCTTTCTGAAAATAGCCGTGTGATTATTTGATTGGCTGAAGTGGCAGAGGGCCCCTGCACGCTGAAGCTTGTAAAGTATTTATTTAGTTTCATTATGCTTTTGTTTTATCATTAGCTTGTACATAATATGTTGCTTTATGTTTCTGTTGTTCATATCTTTATCTTTGTAAACTAATCAGTGCTTTTTGCAGGTTCTCTTAGGCAGCCCGGGCAATCTTTCATCTTTTTAATAAATTTTGGCATATGAGATCATCTTGTCCTTCCTGCTAACTTTATTTTCTGAAATTTAAATTCAGCATTGCCCTTTTCAAGTTGTGATTTGCTTATTTCTTTTTCTGCTATTTAGATATCATACTGCTCATCAATTTATGATTTCTTTCTGTGGTCAAATGACTATATCAGCAGGAAATCAGAACATCACTAACCGTAGTGTGATTTAGTTGTCATATTACTTACTCATAGTCGCTTTCCATAAAGTAGATT
>APFE030741010.1:93726-106937 GCA_000404065.3 Pinus taeda | reverse complement strand
TCACCTACATCAAAAATTCTTTCACTATGATGTTGATATTCCTATTGTTTCATTCTATTTCATACCAAATTCAAGTTATCCCTTAAGAGTTTGAGAAATTGTTCTTGATGCACGATGTGATCTTCCACTCCTTGAACATTAGAATTTTCTCTTAAATATGATGTGATGGATGGTGGATGATATCCATAAAGTTCCACAAATGGGGTAATTTCTGCTGTAGTATGGAGGAATTGTTATACCACCATTCAGCCAGAGGCAACCATTTGATCCATTGTGTCTATTTATCAGATACAAAGCAACGAATATATCCTTCCAAACATTTGTTTACTATCTCAGTTCGCCTATCAGATTGACAATGATAAGATAAGATATAAGCTAACTGAATACCGAGACAAGAAAATAATTTTGTCCAAAACTTTCTAGTGAAAATGGGATCTCTGTTGCTTACGATAATATTTGGGTTTCCATGTAGCTTTTGAATTGTTTCCATAAATACAATAGTAACTATAATGGATTTAAATGGATGAGATAATACGCAAAAGTGTGCATACTTGGTAATTCTATATTCAACTACCACCATGATGACACTCTTTCCTTTGGACTTGGATAAACCTGTGATAAAATCCATTGAAACCTCCTCCCAACATTGACTTGGAAGGGATAAAGGTTGTAATAGACCCAGGGTCTTAATTTTTTCAACTTTATTTTGTTGGAAAACTAAAAATTCTGCCACAAAATTTTGAATATCATATTTAAGGCCATCCCAAAAATATTCCTTCTTAACCTTGTGATAGATTTTTAAAAATATTGAGTGACCTCTCTGTGAAATTCCATAAGAAACTTTTGTTTCAATTTGGAATCCTTATAAAGGTATAAGTGATCTTCATACCATAATGAATCATTTTTCCTACTAAATGTATCAGATGTACTGGGATTTTGTTGTAACTTTTGAATGATTTCCCACACTTCTTCGTCATTCTTCCATTCATCCCTTTCTTCATTTATCCAATCAGGTTGGATAATAGGAATGGCAAAAAGCAATGCTTCCACATCCTCATCGTTTCTTGAGAGGACATCTGCAACAACATTTTGCTTCAATTTTTTGTAGATGATTTCAAAGTCATAACCCAACATCTTTGTAGCCCATTTTTGTTGCTCTTCTGAAGACAACCTTTGTTCTAAAAAGTATTTAAGATTATCATGATCCGTTTTTACCTTGAAGTGTCTTCCCATTAGGTAAGATTTTCATTTCTTAAGTGCATGTAGTATTGCCAACATTTCCTTCTCATAAAAAGATTTGTGTAAATAGTTTCCTTTGATTGGATGAATTTCAACAGAAATGGGTCTCTCTTCTTGCATTAAAACAACACCAATTCCATTTCCTGAGGCATCACATTCCACAATAAAGGTTTTTGTGAAATTTGATGTAGCTAAGGCTGGTGCTTTTCACATTGCCCCTTTAAGATGTTCAAAGGCATTTGTTTCTTCTTGAGTCATGCATCTTTCTTCAATAATTTTGTTAGGGGTGATGTTATTCTCCCATAATTCTTAACAAACTTGTGGTAATACCCTCTCAACCCAAGAAATCCTTGTAGATGCTTTATGGATGTGGGGATTTTCGGTTCCTTAATGGCTTTAATTTTGCTAGGGTCTACCTTAACACCTTCATGAGATACAATATGACCCAAATATTCCACCTCTTGTACTCCAAATAATTATTTGGACGATTTTGCATATAATTGTTTCTCCTACAATAGTTTGAGCACCTTGTCAACATGTTGAACATGATCCTTCCAAGACTTGTTGTAGATTAGTATATCATCAAAAAATACTAACATAAATTTTCTAAGGAAGGGTTTGGAAATGGAATTCATAAAAAACTTGAAATGTAGAAGGTGCATTAGTAAGGCCAAAAGGCATGACCAAAAATTCATAATGACCCTCATGATTCCTAAATGTTGTTTTTAGAATGTCTTCAATCTTCATTATGATTTTATGATATCCTGAACAAGGGTCCAACTTGGTGAAGTAAATTGACCCAATTCAACTAATAATTAATCAATGACATGAATGGGAAATTTATCTTTAATAGTGAGCTTGTTGAGCTCCCTATAATCTGGACACACGCACCATGATCCATCCTTCTTGTGCACCAATACTACTAGAGCAGAGAAAGAACTTTGACTAGGTTTATTTATACCAGCCTTTAGCATTTCTGCAATCATACATTCAATTTCACTCTTTTGGGCATAGGGATATCTGTAAGGCCTGATGTTTGGAAGAACACTTCTTGGAATTAAATGAATAGCATGATCATTATCATGAATAGGTGGAATGTCTTTGGGAGTCTCAAATACCTTGGAATGATTGTCCAAGTCCTTTTGGAGATATCGAGAAATAAATGATTTCAATCTAGGAACCTCTAGCGAACATAGTTGTGAAATTACACCTTGTTGTTTTTTCTTTAGAAGCTTTTTCATGTCATTAGGGCTTACTATCTTTCATAGTTTCCATGCGATACCTCTTAAATCAAGTTCCTTTCCTTCCAAAAAAGAATTTCAAGAAAAGGTCTTGAAAATTAAAACCTATCGTACCCAAAGAGTGTAGCCATTGGAATCCTAGTACAACATCAACACCACCTATTAGAATGGAAATCATTGGACTATTCAATACATATTCTCCCATGGTAGCTTGATATTATGGCACTTTCTAGAGAAATTTATGGTTCCTCCATTTGCAACCATCACTTGAAACTCTGGTGCTGAATATAGGAAGCAATTCAATTCCTTGGCTATCTTACAATGAATAGAATTATGGGTATTGCCCGATTCAATTAACACTATTACATTTTTTTTTCTTGATATGTATTTCTATATTGAGAGTTTGAGGAGTGGTAATTCTTGCTAATGCATTACAATATATGGTCAAATTCATTTATTCTTTATCCAGGGTTTTTCCTGGTGTATATCTGTTAGGATATTTCGACACATAGGAAATAGTTAGGTATGACTTGGTCTAGTGTATAGTTAGGTAAAGTGTGTTTCTTTAGTATGTACTTTTTGTAACTTACAATCCAACAGTCATGATATGTTCTAGACATGAAGTGATCTCACTGTTCATTCTCTCCTCGGTATTGCTGACACTTGATCCATGGCTTAACACCCGATTAGTCCATGATCTCTATTTAAAGAGCATGGAGGGTCATCTGTAAGGTGACCGTTCACAACAAAATCTTACGTAAATTTTATTTCTTTTACATTAATAAATTACCTAAATTGGTTGTGTTGCCTCAGGTCATGGAATATTTCCCTCTTTGAGGGTTTTAACCACGTTAAGAATACTGGTGTACTAATCTACGATCTATTTGTGAGTAGTGTCCTTTGGTGTTCTATCTGAGGAACTTACCCTATAAATTCCTACAATATCCTCTTCTTTTGATATTTCTTGTTCATTTTCTTCCTTCTCTTCACAATCTATGTAAAACAATTTATTCTCAGCATGCTTATGACCTTTAGTGTATTTTCTATCACAATTGTAACAAATTGCTTTTGCTCTTTTTTCTTCCAAATATTGTGGTGTCAACCTTGTAGGTTGTGGAAATATAGGGGCAAAAACACTTCCATATTTATAATTCTGAGTGGTAGGCTTCCTTGTTGCCATAATTTTCTTTCAATTTTTCTTGCCAACCTGAATGCCTTCTCCAATGAAACAGGTTCCCAAAGGTAAACGTCATGTTGGATTTTATCCTTTAAAGGCCATATGAACACATCAATCCTATGCTCCTATGGAGTATCTTTTACTCTTATATTCAATTTTTGGAAGTCCTCGATGTACTGTGTCATTGAACCCTTTTGTTTGAGATTTATCAATTGGCTAAAAAATGTGTTGCTTTTTATATCCTCATAATGTTCTATTATTTCTTCCCTAAAAGTTGCCCAAGTGACAATTATTTTACGAGAGAAAAGTCATTGATACCATACAAACTTATTGGGTTCCAAACATAAAGTTGTAATGCGTAACTTTTGTGTGTTTTGCACATTATGGAGATCGAAATATTGCTCCATCTATAGTATCCATGTTACAGGATCCTTTCCATCAAACTTCCTCATATCAATCTTTGGAACATTGTGAGTCTTCAATCTAACATTAGAGTCTATGAAATCATGATTAACATTTCTTTTGTTCTCACCATGAGTTTCATTTACTACCCTTTTGCCACTACTAAGCATTTCTTGTAACAACTTTATCAAATCTATGTTCAAATCTTCCATGTTTCCTTTAAGTTTTTCTTCTATACCATCCATCTTGGCTTCCATGCCATCCATATCAGCTTCCATTACTTTTTGTCAAAGTGAGAATTATTGCACTTGGTCTCATAATTTTGATATATCATGTTGCATTTCTTCCTCTTCTTCATGAGTCATGGTAGAGTTTTCAGGTTGCTTACTATGTGTTTCCATTTTCTTTCTTCGACAAATCAATTAATGATAATTATGCCTTACTACGCCCTTTGAATCACTTCAAACTAATTTTTAAAACCAAACTTATGCAAATTAAAAAACAAAAACTACACACCTTTTTTCGCTTTGTAGGAGCTCGATATTGAATCTATTATATCCTTGTAATTTCAGACCATCAAGGTTTGAAATTGGGTCCTGTGGTATTCGTCTGAGTCCTATTTCTAGTGCCACTAGTATGACCAATATTGGATTCTTCAAGTAAGAGTTATGCCAAATCGCCCATAATGACCTGATTATAGACTGGTTCAGTAGAGCGAACTTGTACAATCTTCCACATGTCACTTTTTTGACCTTCGAACCTAGAAACAATACAAAGCAAACTACAATTCGTCTTATTTCTATAACTTTTTATGAAATTTCAATTTGATGCTCAGAGAGAAAGTGATGAAAATGTTTCCAAGGTCACCTGTTTGGGATGTAATTCGGGAGCTTGCAAAAACCCTAACTTCCTTGGATCATATCTCCTAAAATATAACGAGAACATATATGAAATTCAGACCCGAGGTTCATCACGGTTTGTTCTCAAATGGGTTTTAGATTTATCTTTTGAAACATCGTATAACAAATGATATAGTGAAAATTCCCAAATGATCTGTTTGGAGTAGTGAAACCCTAGAATCCAAAGCTCTCATACCAAATGTTAGACAACTAGCTCACAAAATAGAAGAAAAGATATATAAACGACTTTAAAATCAGCCTCTTCGAGGGGGAAACCTTCTTTACATTACACAAATGAACAATTCTTAGAAGATAAAAATGAAAAGACCTCCTTCCTATATATAGGAGTCTAAGGGGTCACAATATAATTAGAGCCGACATAACAATAATAATGTAAGGACACAACAATAACAATAGTGGGCTTTTATGGGGCATGATAATAACAATATCGGGACAACATGGGCACAAATATAACAATAAGGGGATACAATGAAAATGCTAAGAAGGGAATACATTGTTATTATAAGGACCTAAGAAAGCCTCTAAAATTTTGGTTGTGCAGAGAGAACCACACGGTGAAGAATTGTCCTTCTAGACTGATGGTGGCAATAACAACATAAGCTAATGCAAAGAAGAAAAAGGAGGAACCAATGATTGGGGTGATGTAGATTTTTGGACCTACAGTAGCCACGAAGGTTGTCCCAAGGCGCGATCCTAAGAGGAAACAATTGGAGTATGTTAGCATGAAGGTTGGGCAAGGCACTTTACTCACTATGGTGGATAGTGGTGGAACTCATAACTTCATCAGGGAGGAATCTACGAGGAAAGTTGTGTTGAAGTTCTCACCAACCCAAGCTCATCTTAAAGAAGTGAACTATCCATGAGATAAAGTCAATGGTATCATGGAGAATGTGGATTTGAATATTGGTGAGTGGTTTGGGAAGACTGACTTCACGATTGTGTGGATGGATGATTATGAAGGAGTGTTGGGTATGGAAGTTTTGAAGCAATATGAGGTTATGATGGTTCCACATATGAAGAAGTTGTACATTTATGATGGACAAGATGATGAACCTTTTGGGGGTACCGGCCGTAGCAGCTATGATATATGCGTGTAAATTAACAACAATGAATGTGGAGGAAATCAAGTGAGATGAAGAACTCTATGCGAGGTTTTCCACTTTAGAGACAAAACTCATGGAGTAGACACATGTTGTGATAGCTTTTCCTAATAGTATCATGGATTTGATAGGAAAGCTAAAAGCATTGGAAGGAAACAGGGTTGCTAGACCAAAGACTCAGGAGGAGAGTAGGGAAGCATACATGCAGAGGCTAGAAGAGGAATATCTAAATAGATGGATTGAACTATTAGAGAAGGAGAATGGAGAGCCATTGGCTTACCAATCCCCTCCCTCTTTCTAGATTGACATGGGGATGAGGCTCATTGTCTTCTCCTCATGGTAATGAGTCCTCTCTATGACTTATGAGCAGACCCTTGAGGAGAGATGAACACGATTAACAAAATGACATGAAGATAGTCATGATGATGTGAGGAGCATGTTTTCTTGTGGAGGTGATGTTACAGTTGGATTAGTTACCCAAATAATCACCATCATGGTGGGATCCAGCACATGATTTTCTTACAGAGTTTGGTGAGATTGGAGCATGGAGCAAGTCATGAGTGGAGCTATCTGGGTGTCGAGATATATGGATATGCCTTAGTGATGGAGGTTGCTGAGATGGTGTTGTTGAGGATGACAAAATTTTCAGAGTCATGGAGGATATCAGGGCCTCGAGCTGGTGAGCTCCCCATAGAGTCAAAAAACCAACAGTTGCAGTTAAAGGTGTGTAGTCACGACAAAAGGTGACTCAGGTTAGTATGTTTGGTTAAAGACGACTCGAAGATGGATGGTCGGTTATGTGTGACGACGAGTGCATGAGCGCATGTGTCAGTACCAGCGGTTCTTGACTTGTCTGTCGCTGCAAAGTGCAAAGGTTGAGTGCATGAGCTAACGAAAGATGACCGAGTGAACACTTGGAGCATGCGTGCAAGTGAGGAGTGAGTCATATGCTTATATGGTGGACAACATGGGCATTCACCCTTGGCAAGCCGACGTTTGAAAGATTGTTGTTCGGGCATTGGTTGATGGGCTGACCAAGTGAATTAGTGACAGAAGGGCGTTGGTTACCATGAAACGAAGGTTGGCCAAAGGATGGTACGATCACTCCACATAGCATATATATTATATGAGAATTGGAGGAATTTGGGCATCAAACAATTCAAGCTATCATCTCATATGAAGGAAAGGTGCAAGTAAGGTGAAGCCGTAGCAATAGTTAGGTGCAGCTTTATGCACCCAACCTTAGGTGAGGCCACACAGTGATATTGCATAAGACTTGTATCAGGTGAAGGCGTGTGTAGAAGGTCGCCCGACATACCGATTAAGGGCGCAAGAGAAGCTGCCCGATGTTTAGGTGAAGTCATGGGTGGAGACTTGGGTGAGTCGCCCGCCCATCGTGTAGGAGTAAACAGTGTGATAGGACTTGGGTGAAGGCGTTGGTTGTTGGGTGTGGGTGGCGGCTTGTGTGAGGGAGCGCCTCCCCATCATTCAAAGGCGTTCTTGGGTGAGGTCACCCACTGGTTGTGCGAAGGTGTGCATGGGTGACTAAGGTGAGGTCACCCACCCATTGTGAAGAAGAACAAGGTTCGGTTGTGAAGTGCGGAAGGCAGCTTGTGTGAGGGCGCACTCGCCCAACTTGGGCAAGGAAATCTTGGTTATCACACGGAGGTGTGAGATGCTGTAAAATTTGACTAAGTATGAAAATTGGTGTTTCCAAGTATACTTGTAAAGCTTTATAATATTGAAATATTGTATAATATATATGTCGAGCAGACTCACTGTTCAGGGAGTTTCCCCTCACTTTATACTGTGCAATTGTGTTCTCTTGTATAATTGTTGTTGATAATGAATGTGTGTGGGTGTTGATTGGTATAAATGAACATTAGTAATTACTTGGTTACGAAATATAAACTAAGAAGGATAAGTGGTTAGGCGTAGTCCATGAACATAAGTATTGGTGAAAAGAAAGTGTTCGGTGGTGCCGCACCTCACCAAGGGCGGTTGAAAGACTACCGCTGGCTTGGGGGCATGAAAGTTGGTATCAGAGCAGGGTTGCTTGTTACGAAGTACATATGGTATTGAAGCTGATCTAGGGTTGAAGAAGCTTGACAGTTGATGATAGTGGAAGCAGGTACTTGGAAGTGAAGGAAGCTGGTTTTCACATACAAGTGGAACAAGAGCTGGTTCATAGTTGTACGGAACCTGGTGAAGCTAGTGAAGGGTGAAATAGGTTTGGCAGAGGTGAATCTTAGTGCTTGGGCCAAGCTAAATGGTAAGACATGGCAGGTTTAGAACAATGCGAAGGGAAGCTCTTGCTTACCTTAAACAGGTTGAAGTGGATGAAAGAAGAGAATCCTTAGATTCGAAAGGAACTTGAAGTCTTGGAAAAGAATGTTGAAGACGAAATTCTTCAACTTAATTGGACAATGGAGCAAGATGAAGTTGCAGATTGTGCTGACAAGGAAGAGGAAGTTGTGATGATTGAGGATGTTGCAAATGTGACAATGGTGGAGGATGAACTTGAGGTTGATCAAGTTGGACCAGGATCGTGCAATTTGCAGACATGGATGGATGAGGATACTCACATGGAGGAGACTCATGAGGATGATGTAACTATTATTGATACTTGTGTTTCACTTGAGCATTTGGGAGATGAACCGTACGCAAGTAAGAGCAAAGTCAGTTTGCCAATGCTAGAGAAGATCTTACCATGGATGTCTACGATGAGACCTTGTATGGAGAAGCAAGGATTGTTTACTGTTGCAGGACTTGTTGGGGTTGTTTGTGACCTTATGATAGGATGTACAAAGGGCCGTGACAAGGGAGGAACATGATGATCATTGTGGAAGAATGGGTCATGCTTTTGTCACATTGGCTAAGTGCCTAGCATGACTTATGGATAGATTGAGGAGGGCACACACTTGAGGTATGATGATACTTGGGTGGACTTCTCATGGCTGAGACCAAGAAGCAAGCCTTGGTGGAACCTTTAGTGAGGGAGATATGATGGAGAGACTCATGTGATGATGATATGGTTGGGTGACCGAGTTCACTAGACCGAAGATTGCAGACTTGGATGAGGATGACCGATTGTTGTGATGGGTCTACTTGGTTGGACTATATGGGCAACTTAGTCATGGACATTAGGCTGGAGACATGGAGTATGGTAGTCTTATGCAGGTACATGATGCAAGAGCACTTGTAGAGGTGTCACTTATGGGCATTCAATGAGGAGTGCCAAGGCATGGATGTTGTGTAGGTGGATTTGCTAGTGTGACATGGAGATGTTTTGGTTATGAGTGAATGGAGAGGTTGTGCACTCTTGTACAACAAGGCCATGGACTTGGATGGAGTTGTGAGTAGACTATGGAGCATTCCTACTACATGGAGAGCTGAGGCATCTTGTAGAGACCTTTGGGCCGAGACTTGTATGCTTGCTAGAGTGTTGGTTGGGGATAGCTTATGGAGCTCATGATGACATGAGGTTGTGACTTTTGGGGACTTCATATATAGTGGACTTGGAGGATCTAATGCATTTAGGAGATGAGGTCAGAGACTTTGATGCAGGATGGGGTGCATACTGCATACTTCTGAGTACATGTATGAGTGTGGCTTAGAAGAGTGACTTGATATGGAGGATCGATATGAGACACTTTGGAGTGATGGAGTTACGACGATGATGATGCCTTGATGGCAACACTTGGGCAAGGGTTGAGCCAAGACTTGACCACTTTAGACACATGCGAGCTGATTGATCTATGATCACGGTCAGCACATCGATAGATGAGACAAGTACATATTTGTTTCTATGGCAGACTTGAGGGATGGCGCATACAGATATGATGGAGGGTTGCTTCATGGACCTAAATGTGGCACATCAAGAGTCGGAGTTTGATGAGACAATCTCTTCACCTTGAGGAGATGGATGTTTTGTAGATGGATGATATTGGGATAGATTTCATTGATTTCATGCAGCACATTGACACCAAACATCATGGATAACGTGTGGTAGATGAGATGGAGACTACTTCATGGACCTGAGCATGGATTATACTTATATGGAGATGGATTCTTGATTGATTTGAGGATGTGATAGGATGTTCTAAAAAATGATTGATGGTGGCATGAGGATGTTCACTCTCATGGTTTGAGCGTGATAGTTGGATTAGCTACCCAACTAGTTTAGACATGGGGTTGTGAAGTGTGCAGAGATGTGTTAGCATTATGTTGGAGTATCACGACAACAGTTCACATGATGATGATACATGATAAGGTCGACACAAGATGTTGCAGTGGGAATGTAGCTTGAGATGGAGCAGATAGCCTTTCACAATGGGGAGCAGCATGTGGAGATTGCGACGAGTTGGTTGATGGTCATGGATTGAGATGATCTCTAATGCATGGCATACCGATGGGGCGTATACCTTGGTATGGTGATCTTGGTGATAGATGGTTGCCAGGATGAGATATTGTCGAGGATGGCAATGACTTCAAGTGGGGGAGGATGTAAGGACCTGTGATTCTTGACTCGTCCCCCAGTGTGAAGTGCGAAGGTTGAGTGCACGAGCTAACGAAAGATGACCAAGCGAACACTTGGAGTGTGTGTGCAAGTGAGGAGCGAGTCATATGTTTATATGGTGGACGGCGTGGGCGTTCACCCTTGGCAAGCCGGCGGTGGAAAGATTGCTATTTGGGCATCGGTTGATGGGCCAACCAAGCAAATTAGTGGTTGATGGGCCAACCATGCGAATTGGATGCATTTGGGCATCGAACAATTCAAGCTCTCATCTCATACGAAGGAAAGGTGCAAGTAAGGTGAAGACACAACAATAGGTAGGCGCAAATCTATGCGCCCAACCTTGGGTGAGGCCACACGATGATATCACATAAGACTTGTATCGAGTGAAGGCGCGGGTAGAAGGTCGCCCAATGTACTAGTTAAGGGCGTGGGAGAAGCTACCCAGTGTTGGGATGAAGTCATGGGTGGAGACTCGGGTGAGTCGCCCACCCATCGTGTAGGAGTAAACGGTGCGGTAGAACTCAGGTGAAGGTGCCAGTTGTTGGGCGAGGGTGGCAACTCATGTGAGGGCATGCCCGCCCATCATTTAAAGGAATTCTTGGGTGAGGTCGCTTGTCGGTTGTGCGAAGGCGTGCACAGGTGACTTGGGTGAGGTCACTCGCCCATTGTGAAGAAGAACAAGGTTCGATTGTGAAGTGTGGAAGGTAGCTCATGGGAGGGTGCGCCCACCTGACTTAGGCAAGGAAATATTGGTTATCACACGGAGGTGTGAGATGTTGTAAAATTTGGATAAGTATGAAACTTGGTGTTTCCAAGTATACTTGTAAAGCTTTTTTATATTGAAAGATTGTATAATATATATTTCGGGAAGACTCATTGTTCAGGGAGTTGTCCCTCCCTTTATACTATGCAATTGTGTTCTCTTGTATAATTTCTATTGATAATGAATGTGTATGGGTGTTCATTGGTATAGAGGAACATTAATAATTACTTGGTTGCAAGACACAAACTAAGTAGGATAAGTGGTTAGGCATAGTCCATGAACATAACTATTGGTGAAAAGGAAGTGTTTGGTGGTGTTACACCTCACCAAGAGCGATTGAAAGACTATCGCTGGCCTGGGGGCATTACATGTGTTGGGCGAGCACCAACCTTTACGACGATTCATGCGATGGATGTGCGACGATATGTATGATGGACGTCTGCGACAGGTGGGCACACCTAGCAACCCAAGTTGACATTCGAGCAAGCACATGCCTGGGCGAGGTGCCAATGGGTGAGTCAATACGATTGATGATGGGTGCACCCACACTTAGTATGAGGACCAACCAGTGGATTATGTGATGGTGGAAAGGGTATGTGGATCGACGAGCTAGACGAGCAGGTGGCATGGGCCGACCTGAATGGTAGTGCAATAGAGGGAAGCCACATACATATTGCTTGAGGGCCGAATTATGCATATCGCATATGGGTCGACATGACATAGCAGTTGGGCTGACCATGGGAGGAGGTTAACCAATGTATCGGTTGGATAGGATTAACACCACCCATCCCATATATATTGAGGAAGGCAAAGGCATCATCGAAATCGATAAAAAATAAATAGAGCAAAAATAGAAGAATAGTGAAGGCCAAGGCAATAAGTGGAATTGCAGGGCAAAGGTCGAAGTTAGTAAAGCGAAGAATATTAGGGTTTCTAGATTTGGGTGAACTGAAAGGCATAGGTCAGACAGTCGAACTATGGCAGGTCCGAGCTGACAGACTCGATAGTGTTTCGATCTGGTAAAGTGTCAAATTGCAGACTGGCAATGATACGAGTTGCGGTAGTGCGTCGGGCTCAAGTGACCCAGTTTACCCAAGGTCGCTATGGTGGACCTGCGGGCAGGCCAACATGTCCTGCCACATCCGAGTAGGGCTTGGAAAGCATACAAGTGAATGGTGCGTTCAGGGCTGAATGGAGGGCGTGGTGAGGGCATCAAGAGTTGTGAAGTGCGGGCAGACTGCGGTGAGAAGAGCCGAGGGTGCAGGTATGCCGAAAATAATGAACGGTGGGCACAGTAGTGCCATAGCAGTTTGGTAGTTCGGTTGAGATTGCACGGTGGCACGAGTTTGGCATTTTCGCAGGCACAGTTTTGTAAATAAAGGGTGTGCAGGCCGAAGCTTGTTAACAACACCGAATTGTATTATTTTTATGTACAATTGAATTACAAAATTTTATACGTATATTGATATCATATAGACTCTAACTTATGGGAGTTGCCCCTCCCACATATGATGATGTGTTGATGATTTGCGCTATACATTTATATTGATGATATGGTTAATTGAAGAGTTTATTTTCACTGCGATAATAACACTTGAAGTAATAGCTTGTTAAATTTTTGGTTAGGCGTGTTCCACATACTTGAATATTGGTGAAAAAAAAAATATAGTGGCGCCGCACCCGCTATAAGCGGTCCCACTACCTCTAACATGTGCGAGGTAAAAAATAATCCATGTGTACTTCTCACCCACCACCTCTAACATGTGGAATGTCAAAAAGACTCCATGTGTACTTCTCTTAAGTATATTTATTAAAATATTTATGTTAAATATGCCACATATTTATGGTGT
>APFE030741010.1:25183-92614 GCA_000404065.3 Pinus taeda | reverse complement strand
ATTTTTTTTTCCCCTGGTCTTTTTAGAATAAAGAAAAATTAATAATCCATGAAGATTGCAGCCACCAAAGAAAATCTGTACATGTACATCTGATCTTTTCTTCTAAGATTATTGGTGCTCGTCTATATAGGTAAGTGTTAATGATCACCAAATAGCAGTATTGATGTTGATAGTATAAGTGTTGAAATAGCATTTATGAACTTAATTTTTAATAACATGTATATGTTTACTTTTTTGTACTAACAGAAAGTTTGAACTCGGAATGGTTAACAAAACTACAGTTTCTTGTATTTTGTATGGAACTTGAGTTCATTCTGCTTTCATATTTCTCCCCAAAAAATATGCAAAAATTGAAAAAAATCTTGCAACGTCTCCTTTGACACGCTGATACTTAGTTTTCTCCTTCCCACTCCTGAATCTTCTTAACATTTCGTTTGAAAACACAGGTTGCTAGGCAGTCTGATTCTAAAACGTGTTTCACTGTTTGTCCTTCGTAGAACTGTAAAGCAAGAGTTTATCATACTCATCTGTGAAGTTTTGCATTGTATTCAATAAAGAAGAGTAAACGCCATCCGAACTTGTGCATGAAATAGATGGCTGTCTGACAGATGTGACAAAACGACGGAAGAAGAAAAAAATTCATTTAAAAAAAAATGACTACGACATTTTAATTTGAAGATGGTACTCCATCCCCACAAAAATATCGCTAACTGTAATGTTGCGAGGACTGACCGCCTCAGGTCGACTGACCTGATCTCTGAGCAGGCTTCAATCGATCCCATATGACTTGTAGAGGAGAGGTCTACATACCACGAACATCAATATTTCGATGTAAACATTGTTTAATGGTTACAAACTCACCAAACATACAATTCTTTTCGACCTGGAAATTTATTTCGTAACTCCATGTAAACAACACATGATATCAGGGAGTGCTATGCTCAATATTGCTAGAATTTAGAAACGTTTCTGCTGTTCGTCCGAGAGACTGGACTTCTTCTATGACATATATTCAAGGAAAGTGTTGTTTAAATTTGCCAGAGACGTTTGTCTGTTGTCTGTTCAAGCGACTGCTCTTATTGTGAGGCAGACATTCAAAGAAAGGCATGTTCAACATTGCTTCAAAAGTCTGGTTGCCCTCCGTGCAGGGCCAACATAATGGCCAATGTCTTTCGGAAAGGTATTTTTGGTCATGAAGGCATTCATAGTCGGTTTCCAAATCCACATTCCATCGTATTTGATGGCTTGCATCGTGCTGATACCGATACCAGGGCTCCGAATCCGTAGCTGAGACATTGTTATAGATTTCTGAACTAGGGTTGGAGAGTTGGTCCTGCTCTCTGTAAAGTGATGTCACAGATCCCGACAGAGTATGCGTCTCATGGCTGATGTCCCCACCGCTCTGCACTTCCCAAGAGCAACCCAGCAGCTCAGCGTCTGAAAGAAGTTGCTTCTCGTGACCTTCATGGCTCAATTGCGAACAAGAATTATTTGTATTGGCGAATCCAAGGCCATCGACATCTGACATTTCCCCTGCACAGAGCAGCATCGAACAGTCATCCAACCCGCGGGGATCGATTAAGCGATCTAACCTAGACAGCGGCATTATCTGATCCGGGCTGCAAATCTCGGATGAATCAAAACTCTCAAGGATAGTGGCAATACTCCACGAATCGGGCCCCATAGGATCGTTCTCCTCTTCCAGATTTTTGACTTCATGTATTAGGTTTGTGGCCCCTTTGCCTTCTGCTAGGGTTTTGGGCAGGCCGTCGACTTCTTCGGTGTGCGGAGGAATAAACGTGTCCGCGTCTTTCAATTCTACCTCGGCGGGACATACATTATGAGATCCATGGGGGCAACTTTCTCTCGAGCTAACCGCAGATGATGAAGATGGAACATTTGGATCTGAAATGAGATGCTCTGATTGCCCCATTCGAGGAACGGCATCCCAAATCATATCAGAAGTGGGGAACAAGCCCCAGATATTGTCGTTACAATTAATCTGAGACAGGACCCCAAAGCCCCAGTTAGTATAGATGAAGTTGGTGCGAGCTCTATAGCCGCTCATAGATAAGGACGCTTGGTCGTAAGCCATGGCGGCCTCCTCGGCTGTGTCAAAGGTGCCGAGCCAGTGCCTTTCCTTGGTGAACGGATTGCGAATCTCGGAGGCATAGCGACCCCAAGGCCTTCGACGGACTCCCAAATATTTTCCTGGTTGCTGCCTTCTTTTCATTGCCTTCGACTGCGATTTACGAGGCTTTGGCCCATGATGTTGTCGACGATATTGATAAGAGAAATTCAGGGAGTTGTCTGCAACAATCTCAATTGGAGCAGAGTCCATCTCGTTGAGAACAAAATGGGTACGAGCGCGCTAATTTCACAAAAAGGTTTTCCTGACCTGTCCGGGCGCCACTTGCCCACAATTCCTATGCACGCACATAAATAAGGTGCGAAGGGATTGGCTGGTGGAGCCTACTATGAGGTGGTTTATCCAGGTTTCGCGTTGGATTCACAAATGACCAACCATCTTCCATTATGACAGACATTCAAACAGTCTATGGGCTTTAGAAATTTGAAAATTCCAGAGAAAACTAAAAATATTCACGTTCTGGAGAGATATAGGGCATGATTTTCGGGATACGTCAGAGTCCAAGAAATTTGGACGCACGTTCCCGACTTGAATAATGTCTTTTACTTTTATTTTATAGAACTTTGCACGAAAATTTATATCAAAACACGCAAGAACAACGGCCCAAAGTGAGACATTCGATCATGGTTTCGTTGAGCAAATCACCTAAAACTATAGGCCCATCATGTTTTGTCTCCACACTGACGTAGACTCCATGTTTTGTCTCCACGCTCACGTAGGCTCCAAGTTTTTATTAGAAGTTACAGAGATAAAAGGGACATCATCATCCACTCAAATCATATAAATATGATCATTAAACATGATGTGGCTATAAGTTTTCATTACCTATCGCTTTATCGTCTCGATCCTTCCCTTTCGCCGAGCATGCCCAGTTATTTTGGAGAGCCTCACAATGTCACTCAAACTATAAAGAGATGCTGCAGAGGTAGGTACACCTCATTGTGAACTCCCTTCAAAACGCACTTAACTGAGGGTTTGGAGCCCAGAATTACAGAATTGAATTTGGAACGCAGAATTACAGAATTGAATTCAGATAATGAAATGATATTTTAAGGTTTACCAGATTAAAAATAGTTTATGAGCTTATTAGTTCTCTGTTTTTCGCTCTTTGCAATTCAGTGCTTTTCTGATTCAAATTGATGATGTGCTGACATAACCTTCCAACAATCCCCTCACTAAAGAAACAATGCCAAGAAACTGATGCTAACATGTTCTTGTAAGATTCCTTGATGTCTTTGAAGGCATCACATTCCAAAATGAAATGTTTTTCCGGTTCCACAACCCCACACATGCAAAATGTATACACCCTTTCTTCTCAAGCTTCTTTAGGCCTTTTTCACTGTCTTGTTTCACACTGAAGTTGATGTGAGTTGGTCCTTAATTGAGCAATACGAACCTTTTCCCTCCACGAAATGCTAGCTCCAATGAACTCTTTTTGTTGTAAATCACAGGTAGGGTTGAATTTGTCAATGTAATATTTCTTCTTTCTACCCAACTCTTTTCCCCATGCCTTTTCACGAAACTTCTCCATAACAAAATCTTTTAGCTCCTTTCTATTTGTGGGACAGGCATTGAGGTAGATATTCCATTTTTCATCCATGTGTAGTTTTGTTTCATCCATGCTTTCTTTCTTTCACTGATGCCTCCATTGAAGATAACATTAGGGCATCTATCTACTCTCATTTATTCAATTCTTTTTAGGTATCTTATGAGCCGCACCATAGCAATTGCTTCGATGGAAGCTGCTCATGTTTCACTCAACATTATCTCATAAGGTATATAGAAAAGTCCATAATGATTCCTTAAACCACAATAATCCCTTAAAACGTGCATCAATGATTACTTAGTATATGTTGTTGATCTATGTAGTGCAATAATGAAACAAACATAGGTAAGAGTAAATTGTGTTGGGTTCATATTCAAATATTTTTGTTGCAAATAATTTTATTTTTGTAATTTTTAATTAGGATATTTCTTTCACCTTTGAACACTGTTATGTTGAATTATAACATTTTTTCATTTAAGTTAAGTAATTTTAGACTTTTTACTTTTAATTTGTTTATTAAAATATATTGTTTTTATTCAATATAATAATATTTATCATTTGTGTTTATAATTTTTTTAAATAATAATAATAAAATAGTATATTAAAATTATAAATGTTTAATTAAAATAATAAATAATTATAAAAGCTATACATAAATAAATTGGATTTGCTAAATATTATATATGAAAATAAATATGGAAGTATGGAACTCTCTCTTGCATACCTTACATACTGGGGAGGAATGGAACAATGATTCATTGGAATCTTGTATCAAACTCTTTTGAGACTCAATTTGAGTTTTGTACCTTACTCTTTTATATTATTCTGGGCATTTGTCACTACAGGAATTATAAGGTATTTGAGCACACAAAAGGGTAAAGTAAGGCATATAGTGTTGCGATGGTAGCCTATTTCTCATAAATAAGTCCCAAGAAAAATGCTCAGAAACAAAAGAAGATTAAGAAAAATGCTCAGAAACAAAAGAATATTAAAAGGCAGATGTGTGGAAACAGTTTTTGGTCAGATTTTTTGATGGTGGATATTCCAAAAGTCAATGTGGATGTGGAGTTCTCATAGTCACCGATCCTGGTTATTATTAATATTTTTGGCGGGAGAGAGGAAAGGGAAACCAATAACAAGATGGAAATCATTGCATTATAGAGTTTACTCTTCACTCCAAACTGGCTCAACATCAACAATTTACAGGTCTTCGCATATTCTAAGGATTCCATAGACTAGGTCAAGGGGCTCTCCCAATTTTACCCTCCCTTGTTGACAAATTTGATGAAGCTCATTCACACTTTGGAGAGGACCTTCCAACACATCACCTTTAACCACATCTATGTTAGTATTGACAACAATTAATCAAGTTTTATGTAATTAGGTGGTTGGATACCTGTAAATCGGTTAGTCGGTTACGGTTATGTAACGAATAGATAGGCATAATATAAAACAATGTAATACACATGAATAATGATAAGCGCGGAGAATCATCCATTCATTCTGTTTCATTATATCTTGGTTAAACGTTCTGTCTTGTTTCTTTCATACTTTTATCTGTCTATATCTACAAATGGTATCAGAGCCACAAGGGCGGTGAACCTGGGCATGAAAGAACTATTGCTGCGTGGAAAGAGAACTGTTGCTGCGTGAGATTGTGATGTCCAGTAAAGACCAGGAGTTGCTGTTAGACCAGAAGTTCTTGTTGCGTGCTGCCAGAGAGCCGCTGCAAGTTGTTGTTGCGTGCTGCTAGAGAGCCGCTGCAAGTTGCTGTTGCGTGCTGCTAGAGAGCCACTGCCGAGGAAGTCTGACCAGGAGTTGCTGTTAGACTAGAAGTTGTTGTTGCATGCTGCCAGAGAGCTGCTGCAAGTTGCTGTTGCGTGCTGCCAAAGAGCCGCTGCCCAGGAAGTCTGTGTGCGTGGAGCGTGAGGTTGCGTGAGATTGAAGTGTTCAGAACCTGCATATAAAGACCAGAACGTTGTTTCCAGTGTGGGCTGCTCAGCGTGCAAAGAAAACCCCTAAGTCTGCGTGAGTGCTGGGTGCTTGAAGGAAACTAGAAGAGAATTTTGATCAGCAAAAGAAGTCCGGGTATTTTATTTTTTTTTGTTTGTCTCAGAATTTTTTTTTTTCCAGAAAGCAGTCAGGAAACAAGAACAATTTTTTTCTCTCAGAAATTTTTCAGGGTTTTAGAAAAAAAAGACAGTTTTTTTTATTATTGAAGAGAAATTTTCAAGGTTTTTTTTCTAGTTGGAGAAATAAGGAGTTTTTTCTTTTAAAGGAATATAAAACCCTAGAAAGTCTGAAACCCTAGGAAAGGAAAAATGGCCAAGATGTCGAATGCGAAATTCGAGGTGGAGAAATTCACCGGAAAGAGAAATTTTTCTCTTTGGAAACTGAAGGTTAAGGGTCTGCTTGTGCAACAAGGGTTGCACAAGGCATTGGATGGGGCAACTAAAAAACCTGCAACCATGACTACTTCAGACTAGGAGGACTTGGATGCCCGAGCTCTCAGTACCATCTGGCTATGTCTAGCAGATGAAGTTCTCTTCAACATTGTTGAAGAGACTACGGCGTCAGGATTATGGAAATAACTTGAAAATCTCTATATGACAAAATCATTGACCAACAGAATTTATCTGAAAAGACAGTTATACAGTCTTCGAATGAAAGAAGGTTCAAACGTTGCAGAACATTTGAATGTTTTTAATACACTAATATGTCAATTAACAGATATGGAAGTCAAAATACAGGAAGAAGATAAAGCCATAACCTTGCTGCGTTCTCTGGCTGAATCATGGGATCACTTCGTAACTTCAATCAGTTTCAGCTCTGCTGATTCTTTGAAGTTTGAATCAGTCGTGGGAGCTCTTCTTTCTTAAGAAGTACGAAGGAAATCCAGCATTGAAACAGCTGCATCAGAAGCCATGGTCGCTAGAGGACGCTCAAAGGAAAGAGGAGAAAAACCAAGGGGAACTTCTAGATCGAAATCGAAAGGAAAGAAGTGTAAGGCGAAATGTTGAAACCGCAATAAAGTTGGACACTTGAAGAAGGATTGTTGTAAACGAAAGGAATCCGAAAACCTGAAGAACGAAGCGAATCAAGTCGATTCAGGTATGATAGACGAAGTTTTATCTGCTGAAGAATTGTGTATGATAGATGAAACTTCACCTAAATGTAATATCTCTCAGGGTGTAGATAGCTGGCTGTTAGACTTTGGTGCTTCGCATCACATGTGCCCACATAGAAACTGGTTTACCTCATATGAAAATGTAAATGGTAGTTCTGTGTTTATGGGTAACAATATGTCATGTCAGACTATTGGGATGGGAGATATTAGGATTAAGATGTATGATAACACAGTTAGAACATTAACTAGTGTTAGACATGTACCTGATTTAAAGAACAAATTGATTTCTTTGGGAGTTTTGGATTCAGATGGATATAAGTTTACAGGTCAGGATGGCATCTTGAAAGTCTTCAAAGGAGCACTTGTGGTTATGAAGGCAGAAAAGGTCGGAAATCTTTACAGGTTGAAAGGAAGTACTCAGATCGGTGAAGCAGTGGTTGCGTCAGAAAAGGAAGAAGCAGGCACTCGTCTATGGCATCAGCGATTGGGTCATATGAGCGAGAAAGGTCTTCATATATTGATGAAGTGTAAATCTCTTCCAGGTCTTAAATCCTTGAATTTAGATTTCTGTAAACATTGTGTGTATGGAAAATAGTGTAAACAGAGGTTTAAAGTTGGAAATCATAATAGTAAAGATGTTTAGACTACATTCATTCTGATCTGTGGGGGCCTTCCCCTGTTATGTCATATGGAGGTGCACTGTATGTTTTAACATTTATTCTTAATTACTCCCGGAAAGTTTGGATCTATATGCTAAAAAGGAAAGCTGATGTTTTAAATGTCTTTAAACAATTTAAAGTAATGGTAGAGAAAAGAACAGGCAAATCTATTAAATGCTTAAGAACTGACAATGGTGGTGAGTTCACTTCAGGTGAATTTGAACAGTACTGTAAGGATGAGGGAATTGTTAGACATAAAACTGCTATTTATACTCCTCAGCAAAATGGTGTTGCTGAGCGTATGAATCAGACTATTATGGAAAGAGCCAGAAGCATGATTAGCAATGCTAACTTGCAAAAGGAGTTATGGGCAGAGGCAGTATCTACTGCTTGTTATTTAGTTAACAGATCACCTTCAGTAGAAATTGACTGTAAAATTCCTGAAGAAGTTTGGACGGGTCAGTCTTGTGACTATTCACATTTGGGAATATTTGGTCGTGATGCTTATTCTCTCATTTCGAAAAAGCAACGGACAAAATTAGATCCAAAGTCAAAATGTTATGTCTTTGTTGGGTATGACTATGCAGTGAAAGGATATAGGTTGTGGGATCCTACATTGCGGAAAATAGTTGTTAGTAGAGATGTAACATTTGATGAATCCTATCTTTTAAAATCAACTGTTGAAAGAATTGAACAGGAACAGGTGTCGCAAAATCAACGAGTTCAGTTGGAGGCTAGACTTTTCGTTGACAGCTGGAAGGAAGGAGAAACCTCTGGAGAAAAAGGTGCTGAAGACACAAAGGAAGCTGTTGAAGCTTCTGAACCAGTGCAAGTTTCTGAACCAGTTCAGCAACCAGTTTCTCTAAGAAGGTCTACAAGGGAAAGGAAAATTCCAAAAAAGTATGAAGATTCTGCTTCATCTTTTGCTTTGATTACTGAAGATGGGGAACCTTCTTGTTATCAGGAAGCAGTAGATGATACAGATAGCGAAAAATGGAAACTGGCTATGGAAGAAGAAATGGACTCCTTAGCCAAAAACAATACCTGGGATCTTGTAGAGCTTCCTGAAGGGAGAAGTGTTGTTGGATGCAAATGGGTCTTCAAGCTGAAACGGAAAGTTGATGGAAGTATCGAAAGGTATAAGGCAAGACTGGTAGAAAAAGGGTATTCTCAGGTTGAAGGTATAGACTTTCATGAGATTTTTTCTCCAGTTGTAAAACTTGTTTCTATTCGTACTGTGTTAACACTAACTGTGTTGCTTAATCTTGAGTTAGAACAGTTAGATGTTAAAACAACGTTTCTACATGGTGATTTCAATGAAGAGATATATATGGAACAACCAGAAGGTTTTGTACAAGGTCGCAGCTGAAGATTAGTTTGCAAGCTCAGGAAATCATTGTATGGTCTGAGGCAATCTCCCAGACAATGGTACAAGAAGTTTGATTCCTTCATGGTGAGCCAGAACTTTGTAATAAGTGAGTATGATCATTGTGTATACTTCAAAAGTTTCAATGGCATATTCATTATCTTAGCTTTGTATGCTGACGATATGCTTATTGCAAGCAAAATCATGGAAGAGATCAACAGGCTAAAGGCTCAACTCTCTAAGACGTTTGATATGAAGGATCTTGGAGCAGCAAAACATATCTTGGGCATGGAGATACATAGAGACAGGAAAAATGGTAAGCTTTGGTTATAGCAGAAGTATGTGGAGAAGGTACTTGAAAGTCTCTATGAACAATGTGAACCTGTTAATATTCCACTAGCTTCCCATTTTAAGCTTTCTTCGGTTTTGAGTCCTAGAGCTGATGAAGAAAAGCAGTATATGTCTCATGTACCATATGCAAATGCGGTAGGCAACTTAATGCGTGCGATGGTATCTACAAGACCTGACATTTCACATGCAGTTGGAGTTGTCAGCAGGTTCATGGCAAATCCAAGTAAAGAACATTGGCAAGCAGTGAAATGGGTGCTTCGATATCTAAGAGGCACAAGTGACCGTTGCATCGTCTTTAATGGTAGTGAAGGATCAGTCTGCGGATATGTAGATGTTGACTATGCAGGTGATTTGGACAAAAGAAGATCTACTACAAGTTATGTCTTTACTCTTGCAGGTGGAGCGATTAGTTGGATGTCAAAGCTTCAAGAAACAGTTGCGTTGTCCACTACTGAAGCTGAATATATAGTTGCCTCAGATGCCAGTAAAGAAGCAATCTGGTTAAAAGGTTTGCTAGATGAAATTGGAAGAAACCAGGAGAAAGTGGATGTACTTTGTGACATTCAAAGTGCTATTCACTTGGCTACAAATCCTGCCTATCACAGCAGAACCAAGCACATTGATGTAAGGTATCATTTTCTGAGACATGTGATCGATGGCAGAAGAGTAGCTCTTAAAAAGGTCCATACACGAGAGAATTGTGCAGACATATTCACAAAGCCAGTAACAGTAGAGAAGTTGCAGTGGTGTTTAGCTTCTCTTGGCTTGCAGAAAAGATGATGAATGGGCATGGGCAAGAAATTAGGAAATTGTTGTCAAGGTGGAGTTTGTTAGTATTGACAACAATTAATAAAGTTTTTATGTAATTAGGTGGTTACATACTTGTAAAACGGTTAGTCGGTTACGGTTATGTAACGAATAGATAGGCATAATATAAAACAATGTAATACACATGAATAATGATAAGCACAGAGAATCATCCGTTCATTCTGTTTCATTATATCTTGGTTAAATGTTCTGTCTTATTTCTTTCATACTTTCATCTGTCTATATCTACAATCTAGAGGGAGCATAATCACATGACCGATTCTTGCAATATAGTGGCCTCTTAGTTTCTGTTGCATTGCTTGTTGTATTTCAGTTTGAGTTGTCGCCAGTTCTTTTGGTCCTTTACTTCTCTCTATTAGTTCCATCTACACTACCCATGGTTGAACCAATTCAGATGAAGGATTAGCTATATGTTAGGATTAGCTGATACAATTTCAACACATAAATCTGCAGTTTTTTTGTTATGTAATTAAAATTACATGTTTTGCATGGGACAATATGTTATGAACAAAGAATTATCTATATAACTTGTACTCTCTTTTTTATTATATATAATAGAGTGTTTTTTTCTTCTAAAAAGAAAAATATGAAAGTCAATATGAGGTCACTTGTGGTTGGTCTAGTAACATTGAGGCTCTCACGACTTTTCCCTTTGCGAACTGGTTTCTTCCTAGGTTTCATCCATGAGACTGGTGGCTAGAACCCTAGCACCACGGCCCCCTCTTCCTCTCTGTGGTAGACACATGGGCCTGTTGGTGCTCTTGGGTGTGGGTGTTTCGTTTGATTATTGTTTCCTACTTGTGGGTCAGTGTCCTCCTTTCACCATGTTTCTCTTTGGTGTGGGAACGACATTGGGGTTTCGTGGCTACCAGTGGTGCTCGAATGGGTGTGGGGAGTTGAGGAGGCCAGTTCATTTTCCCTTTTTTGTGACTCTCCATGGTATGTTGTTATGATGCTCTGTCATCATTTCATTGTGGTTGTTACTCGCTTGCACTGTCATGGGTTTTTTTCTTTGGCATATGTTCGATTTCTTTATGGGGTCTACTATGGCCTCATATTTGTTGAGGCTTGTTGGGCGGCTTGTTTCCATCCTATGGGTACTTGGCCCGCTGGGGTTTATTGGGCCGTTTATATTTGTACCCTTTGGCTTATTTTCTATTATTTTGGTAAGCCCTTTTTGGGGCTTTTAGCGGACTTAGTTCCTGTGTTGTGAGGTGAAATACATGTGTTCAGCATATACAAAATTTAAAATTTCTCCCTTTCTTTCACGCCAAAAAACTATATGAAAATAAATAAACAAAATAATGACTCAAGTTTTTCAAAATTGTATAAATATTTTAGCATATCATTAAAAAAAAAACTTTGTATCCATATCTATTCTAATAAAATAAAAATATAAAATATATATATATATATATATAATATAATAAAATAAATAAAATAATGGTTTATAAGATTTTAAAAGGTTAAATATTATAGGGAATTTTTTTTATAATTTTATTTTTATCTTTGAAAATCATTAAGACAATTGTTTTTAAAATTATTATATTTTTAGTTAAAAGGTTAAGAAAGTTGATAGTATGAAAAATATCTTGAAATTTAAATTTAATTAGAGTATATGAATATATAATAAGTAATTTAAGAAAAGTGTTTTTCATCTTCAATTCTCCTTTGAATATAAAAAAAACTACAAATTATCTCATTAATTATATTTTTAATTAAAGACTATTACATTATATATATAAATAAACTCAAACATGTAAACTTATTAAAACAACTCCAACTAAAGTTAACTATACCATATACATTTTTTCAATACATTACTAAAATTTGTTATCTCAATAGATAATGAAACTCATACTAATCCATAGATATGTATCATTTTATATTTGATAAATTTATTTCAAATGAAACATTAAAACTTGAAATAGTTTATATTTATTGAAAGTTTGTCTTGTCATAAAAGTATATATTAGAAATTGCACCAAATGTTGCAAAGGAAACGTTGTAAGGCATAAATTCCATAAGAATTATGATATATAAAATATTATTGAAGATAAAAATTAGTAAACAAAATGTCATTCAAAGAGATGAAAAGAAATCACTTCCATTATGCCAAATCGAGAGATTCTATAACCTTTTCAACATAGATTGTTTATTAATATTCAAATATGGTATTTCATGTTCCAATCACAAATATTTGATAGATTTTGAAAAAATACAGGTAGTAGATGACATTAGATAAGCTAAATAAAATAATATTAATTCAAGAACAATATGATGGCTATCTTTCCAAATCCAAATTTGCATCACAACCTTACAAATTTCAGACATAATCATGTATTAGATGAAGATGACATAATCGCGTATTATATGAAAATAAGCTAGAGAATTCCCAATTATTCATAACTCTTGGTGTAATTTGGTGTAAAATATAAACTTTTTTATGGGAAAATCTAGTGTAATGCAGTTGATGATGTCCATTATTGTAAAGAAACATTTTGAATTGTATGGACACTGGCAACAACCTATTTTAGTGGTTTTCACTTCCCCCTCAAGAGGACAGGGTTTACATCTCCTGGTGGCCAAAATTCTAATCTATATTATAAATTCTTGTATATATCATATATTTATGAAGAAAAAAGAAATCCAACTTTGTATGTGATCATGACTAAATATCAATGTTGTACCTCTTTAGATATATCTAGGTTAAGGAATTATGCCAGAGCATCTAAATTTTTTTGTTTGTTTTGAGTTTTTGGATGACCAATGCTCTAAACTGTCTAAATAGGTTCAGTTTCTTAATACTTAAGAAGTATTAAAAGGGTTGACTCTTCACCTCTAGTAGAATTTAGCTTTTGAAGAGATATGTCAAGTTGAACTTAAGAAAATATATGATTAATTAAATCATTAAACATATTATTTAACTTTTACTTAAGAAGTATTAAAAGGGTTGACTCTTCACCTCTAGTAGAATTTAGCTTTTGAAGAGATATTTCAAGTTGAACTTAAGAAAATATATGATTAATTAAATCATCAAACATATTATTTAACTTAGCAATATATAGATGAATGTGTGTAAAATGCTTTTACAACCAATATAATATATTTATTACTTAAGGGGAAGTGACAATTTAAAGATGTAGAGGAGTTAATTAAAAAAATATTTTAATTAACTAATCTATGTAATTGATAATAACTTCGTAGGGGTTTTAAGATAAATTGAAACCCAATATTATCATACCCAGAATTCCCATTAATTTCAAATATATGCAGATTTAAACAAAGTGAAAATAAAATAGCAAAGAAGTATTGGGAGGAACACAACTATTTCAAGATAAATCCATAATCTTTCTATTATTTTCAACAAATAATTCAAATGACTACAAGTCTACTCAAGAGCCTATCACAATGGTTCAACCCTTTATACTTTGATTTACAAAGTATTTATACAACTTTCTCTAAAGATATATTGATTTAAATATCAAGATTTATTTACAAAATATTTCAAAATGGTTTACAAAAATAGATAGATATAATATTGAAAAATAAAACTGCTTAGCCCCTTTGGCACTAAATTCGAGGCTTGTGGTGATGATTGGGCTGAAAAGGTTGTTGTTTTATTACTCCTGAAAATCTAGATCATGTTGCAAAAAACCTGTAGTCTGCTGCTAGAAATTTGTGTTTGCTTATTCGAGAAGTTATCATATCTCGTCCCATCTCTCTTCATGTGGAGTGGAATATTAATTATTTTTCTATATGTTTCATCCACTTCAATGTAATTCTAAAAAGTTGGCTTGATTACAAACAAATGATTGATCTCGTGCTTAATTAATAAATCAACATTTAAACCTTCAATGAAGGCTTTCCATGTAATAGTTCCATTGATCTTCGAAATTTGGATTTGTCTGTAGCAATAGCATGCAACCTATGTTGGTATTCTTCAAGGGGAATTAGTTCATCTACCATTCCTCTTAAGCCTCGAAGTCCTTTTTGATGCAAAATATTGAACTTCTTGTGGGATTTCTCAATGTTGGCTTCTAGTTTATGACATTTATTTTCCAGCTATAGCATAAGATTTCTCATAATGAGAATCCTTCTGTCTTCCAATATTGCTTCTGTTTTGTCCCCTATTTCAAATTATTCTATTTCTTCCCTTGTGTTTGAATTTAGAATTCTAATTAATGTTGTAGCCTCTCCTGGATTTTGACCCCAGTCTTTCTCTACCTCTGCAATCACTTCCTTCGATCTTTCCAATAGCTCCTCCTATTAAAAAATAATTTCAATAGAAGGCCACAATTTTGTTATAGACTCATTCATCTTTACCCATATGTTTTCCTTGGCCTATGCAATGCTCTGAGCAATAGAAATCTCATTTTCTAAAGACTCTATTCTTTGAGTTAGCCTATGAGTTTTTTGAAGCTCTGTTAAGTAAACATTATCAATATTTAACTTCTGCTCTTGAAAATTCTTGAGTTGAACCTTTAGCTTCTCAATCTCTTGATATTTGATGGACAAATATCCCATTGCTTTGGCTAAGTTAGCTGTTGAGTCTGTGGATTGTGTTTCCACTGTTATAGATACTGCAATAGAAGTCCCTACAATTGGAATTGTTGAAGTACCTATAGTAGAAGTTGTTGCTATAGGAATATTTCTTGCGACATCTACTTGCTCCTTTTCCTTCAATAAACCTTCTAGTTCACCCTCCATCCTATGAATCTGTAAGTTCTATTCAACAATGATTTTTAACATGCTCTCCTTTTCCTTTTCCAACACACCTACTGCTTTGGTTTGATGCTCTTTAGTAGTGGGAGTTCAAATATTTTTTTAATGCTTGTGTATCAACATATTTTCTCTTAATAATCTACTCAGCAAGTTTAACATTATTAAGATCATATCCCATTTTAACCACTAGATCCTCTAAAGATATTATTTTAATATCTTTGGTAAGTGATGAGATCTTTTCAAGTTTTAACTGAGATAGAATGTTATTCACTGAAACCTGCAACCTGGATGCTGCCATGGCTGAACTGGTCAAGGTGGAGTAAATCATTTTTCTAGCTTATTTTTGTAGATCAATTTGGTCAATAAGATGAATATGATTAGTGTCAAAGGAAAAAATAAATTCTTTCTAATATGCTACAATTTTTGGAAAAGGAACCCTAGGCTCTAAGAGCACCCTATGAAAATGTTGCTTTTGAGTACCTAATGCTGAGAGAATCCTGTGCTAGGAAGCTGAAGTTTTCTTTCAAAACTCTGAATAAGTAGTGGCCTTAAGGCCTCAATCTTCTTCTTAATTTCCATGTACCTAGAAAATATACATTGTTATGGAGTAGTGTGAACAAGCTCTCCTATTTGAACTGATTCTAATGGATCTTGAGTGACTGAAGATACAAGAGAGGTTGAGAAAATTTCTTAAACTCTTGGGAACGTTGAAGAATAAGGACCTGATAAAACTAATGTTGTATGTTCCTGTGAACTCTCTTCTTGAGATGCCTCTTAAAGATGGTTGTTTTTCTTCCTCTTATACATTATGAATTTAGACTGTTGAATTCATGAAATAAGAGGGTAAATACTTTCCCTCGACCTTTTTGTATGTTTTTCCTATGGTGTTGGAGTCTGTGTTTCTATAGAGATGAAAACATGCTCCTCTGCTTCCTACAATGTGTTCTCCTACCACTCCTCTTGGTTCATGTACTATTCGATCTCTAGTCTAGGAGTGTGTGGATAATGAGTAGTTTTCTATTCTACCCTTAGTTTAGATATAATCTTGAGGGGATCATAAGACCAGGTAAACTCAATTTAAATTTTATTTTCTTCAAGAGTAGGTCTTTTTTTGTTGCTACTGCTCTAGTGTTACAAATAAAAGGTCCAATATGAGCCTTTAATTTAAACTGATATTTCTTCTTAGCTGACACAAAGGGCAGGTCATCCATGTTCATCATCTACCTAAACTACTTAGGTATTTTATATGGAGGCAACCCACATCCATATACTCGAATATCTATATAATTTTGGTATAAGTACCAATATCCAATCTTAATTTTCTTCTTGAGATGTAGAATTCTCTTTATTTCAGGGGAAACCCTAGGAACAACATCACTGGTAAGTAAACATGAGACCAAGTATAAAAATTGATTGGTGTAATCACTAAAGGAAAATTCATTGGTGTTCTTCCTTACCAAGGAATTCTAATGAATCATAGATTGAGGATTACTATGCTCATTTAATTTCTGCAAC
Source organism: Pinus taeda (assembly GCA_000404065.3). Classification (NCBI taxonomy): domain Eukaryota; kingdom Viridiplantae; phylum Streptophyta; class Pinopsida; order Pinales; family Pinaceae; genus Pinus; species Pinus taeda. Next base: position 76,348 of record APFE030741010.1, on the reverse strand, counting down.
AAAAACTGGAATTTGTCTTCTTGATGGAATAAAAGTAGGTATACGAGAGCTGACTGATATTTGAAATATACTACTATTGAAAACTTTAGGAATTGGTCATGTATTACTTAAAAAAAAAACTCATCATAATTGAAGATAATGGAGGTTTTTTCACCTACTGAAAATATTGATACAAATCCTAAAATAATCTCATCTGCCCACTGATAAGTTGGATAACCTAAAAAAAAAATTGATTGAGGTAACTTGTCTAATCATTTATGGGAACATGGAAGAGTGGTATGGAGGATTTGTCCTAGGCAATTGTGCATTTTCAAGTAGGAATATTTCAAAAAATATCTTTGAGGAAAGGTGAGATTATTATATAATTCCATGAGGGAATCTACATATAAATGGTGTAGAGGGGCTCAAGATTTTACTTGAAAAATTTGGCATATTGATTCAGGAGATATAGTAAACAAAACATCATTATTTTGAACGATAATGGCTCTATGGCTTAGGATGTATTTGAAATGGCACTAGGTCACAAATTAAGGGAAGAAATGTGTTTGAGGAAGGATGAATTGAGGTAGGAAGGAATACAACATGTGCAATTCATCACTGGAATCAAGGCATTTCTGCTTAGCCCAAGTGTGGAGTTCATATAAGTCGAACTCAAATTGGGTTTCGACTATTTTATATTCCTGGTGAACAAGGGCTAGTCTATCTAAATCTATGACAGGGGGGACCATTGGGCTTTCCTCTATCATTATGGATTTTCCTTTTGAAGACATATTGAAGGTATACAAGGCAAGGGTTATGATTACTGGGAAATCAATAGATTCTTATGTTCTGAAGAAGTGGTTTGATGTTGGTCGGGTTGTCTAGTCGCATCAACCCTGGATGTACAATTTTGCAGAACACAATGGATAAAAGGAAACAATGGTGAAAATCATATTTATTTATAAAGTGAGAGGAATTACCATTTCAGAATACATGTTATGGGAACGGGTCATTTATTATGGCAACGGTCGAGGGAATGAATGGGTGGATAATGGTAAATGAGTTGATAAATGAGCAGAGGATAGTTGGCGGTGGTAGCATGGCCATTAGGTTTTGGCAACAGCGAGAGATGGTAGTTTTCAGGGGGGGGGGGATGGTTAGTGGTAAATGGAGGGGAGGTACAAAATAGATTAGGTGTAGACACATAGCAAAAGCAGGTTTTAAGAAATGGCTTTTTGGAGCCCCTCTTAGTTAAATGTTGGAGGTTTCGGGGGGGTATAAAGTACATATCCATCGTTGATTTGGGCAGACAAGATCACGACAATTGATTGATGCGCCCATGTTTACATAGATGACAAAAAACATAAAATCAATTTGACTTTATTACAAATTTTATTAATTTCTAAATTAAGATTAAATTAATTAAAGAAATTAATCAACTAGATATGTGGCACATAAACTTAGGGAAACTTTTAAGGATGAAATTTTATCTTAAAGTTTAGAAACGTTGGTGAATCTTACTAGTCCCTAATATGTAAATTGTAAAATGTTTGGTGATATTTTTGTAGAAATATTTATATTTCCAATGATTTTATATTAGTATATATGAAATTTTGACAATTTTTAAGCAAAATTAATTTTGTATTGTAAAATTTTGGCAAATTTGCTTCGGAAAAAATCGAAATTGGCGAATCCTTTTTTTTTGGAAAAAGCATGGAAAATTAGCCCACTTGCGAATATTGGCCCCTAAAAGTTTCCTTGGGATTATTCATTTTTGCAATTTCTTCTTTTTTCTTATCATTTTTTTATTTTCTCTCTTTTTTTATATCCCTTTCACTTTTCGATTTTTTATTTTTTCTTGATATCTTATATATTCTTTTTTATTTTTCTTTTATTTTTTTGTGAAGTAAATGTAAAATAGAAGTAAGTTACAAAATCAAACATCAAAACTTATTTTAAACTTGTATGGTTTATGAGTCTTTCATATTTATAATTTATTTACATTTAGTCATATATATTATAATATAAAAAAAAAACTTCAAAAGAAACAAAAATTTTAAAAGTAAAAAACATACTTAACATTTTATCATTAAAAATATCTTCTACATTGTATATGTCCGTTATTTACTATTTTATATTACAAAGTTATCAAATTTATGTGAACATTTTTCTAACATAATCATATCCATAATATATAAAAATTGAAGACAAGAAAAAAATTAAAAGGTGGACAACATTGTACACGGGCATCCTTCTATTATTATTATTATTATTATTATTTAACTTGAATTTGTTTTGAAAATTATTGTGACTTTGAAATAATTCATATTTCTTTCAAAATTCATTTTCAATGCAAAGGATCAAATTCATTATTTCACCAATTTTTTATGAATAATGTCATATTAAATTGGATTAATTGTCATTACTTATGAAGAAAATTTATAAAAATAATTAAATTATTGGTAATTATTACATTAAAATTATCATTTGAATCAAATTAAATCATTTTCATATTAGATTTTGAAATGATCACCATATTGAGTAATAGTGGAAGATAAAACATTATCACACAATACATATGAAACCATTAACCTTGATTATTTTTTCAATATTTTTTAAATTTATAATTAACAAATTTATATGAAATCATTAATATTAATTCCAAAATTAATTTTTATTTATACAATTAATAAGATATATTAATAATATTAAAAAAAATGAATACAATTGTTCAAAACCTACCATTGGATGAACTGGTTTAAAGAAAAACTACAAAATAGGTAAGAACTTTACATTGTTTGATAGGAGAGAGGTGGACCTTTTGTTGCACGTTTATTAATTCACTATTCAACTGAACTCTTATGGAAGAAATTGGCTATGTATTTGACCAGCCATACACAAAAGGCTTTTTATGCCTAAGAAAGTAGACTATATTCCTAAAAAGTTGAAAAACCTTGTGAAGTGTTGATGTTGATATTGTTTCCTTCCACACAGGTTTGGTGCATATTTCTTTCTCCTCTCCTAATCATTTCTAACCATTTTTAATAGTGAATTGTCTCACTTATCAAATTCTTGTAGCCTCTTACATTCTACCAACGTGTAAATTTTTTATGAATGTGTGGATTTCTACATTATTGTATGTCAAGGTCTAATGAAGGAGAAGGATTGGTTTCATATGAACTTTCCAAATGTAGTCTCTTATCTTAAACTTTTCTGAAAGTGAATACTTGCTTACACCATCTATGTAATCAATGCATAAATTAAAGGTATATGAATGCATTAATGAACCACAATTTTAAGCATGCTACACTCCAAGGAATATCACTCTTGTCTTTATTAATTTTGTTAAAAGTTATTCAATTAGAGAGAGTAATTTAATTTAGGTCATGTTTTCATTTATGAGTGTTGGTTGTTGCAAATCCATCACTTTCTTCTTCTTCCACTTCATTTTGGTGTTGTTTTCGAAAAGTGAAATTGAATTCCATTAAAAGTTGAGATATTTGTGATAGGCACTAAAATTTGCTAAATGAAAATGTCATCTTGATTGACTCTTAAATTTGATATGAAATGTAAAGCATAAAAATTAAGACAATAGAAAGTATGGACTCTACATAGCAGAATAGAGAATAACTAGCAACTGCACCACATGTTGCAAAGGAAACATCATAAGGTAATAGCATATAACATTAATTAATGATTATTTGACAACTTTTGAAATAAAGGAAAATATAAACAAAAGGCAAGGACCATCCTACAATGAAATCTTTCTACTGCTTCCTTGAGCCTTTCAAATCATGAGACTTATGTTCATGTTAAATACCTTGTATGATTATGCCAACATGAATGCCTCGTAATTAAAGTAATATATCGTGATTTGCTACCTTTTAAATCAGAGGTTGTTAGTACAATTCCTCCATATTTCTTCTTGAAATGGGTAGTTGTGCTCTAGATTTCCTTACTGTGAGTTTGGATAAAAAATAAAAAATAATAATGTTATCAATTACTGAAATAATAACAAAATTTAACATATTTGATAATACAAATTTTTATGGAAACATGTTTTTTATGGCATTACAATTAAAATATGCATGATGTGAGGGCATCCTTAAATCTCCAATTAAAAATCCCAATAGTGTTAATCAAAAGAGTCTTAATCTGATAGGAAATGGAGAGACTTGAACTCTCATCTCCTTAAAGAGAAGCAATTTTCTAAATTGTTTGTCAAATTTTGGCAACACTTCTAATCTCCAAGAAAATTATATATACATTAGTTGGGAGCTAGCATAATAGGCTTACATTAGCATTACCCAATTATCCTTTGTTACTTAGAAACCCTTGTAAAATGCAAGAATTTAGACATTTAGAAAGACAATATAAACAAAGTACCTGAAGTCATAATCATGATATATGTGGTTCATAGTAAGAATGAGATGAATTAATATCATCCTAAGGAAGAAAAATTAGCTACTGTCAGTTGTTAGAAATTCCACCTTGAAGACCAAGTTCTGTAACCATAATGAAATTTAACTCAGAAAAATTATCATAAAATACCTTCTTGTACTACATAAAGGCCCCATTGGATTGGATGCATGCTCATGAAGAGATTGTGAAAGGTACTCCAGGACCTAGTTGACCAAAATTTACATTTCTTGGTAAAACATCATGGCTAAACGCTATTGTTATAAAAGTGAAATTACTCCAAAAGAGTAGTCTAACATCCCTAATATTAATAAGGTCTATGTCTATAACCTATCATATTTCTTACTAAATCTACCCTTTCTTTGATTAGTCTGTGACTTGGGATAATGTATAACATTGGACATGATAATGAACATAAATAGGTTCATGATAACATGAACTTATAAATTTTTTTCAAACTATAGTGCATAATAATGAATTGATACCAAATCACAACAAGAATAGCACACAACTTGTTGTTGCAAGCTACAAGACAACTTCCTATCTACCCCAACAAGATTTCCTATAAAAGAGTTAGGCAAGTACAATGCTCATACACCAGAATACGAAGATGGAAAATAAATTTCCATGAGATATATATATTAAATTTCAAGAGAATGCTTTTATGCTAGAAATATTGCAAGGAGTCATAATCAGTTAGTTGTTTTGGTTATGATTAAAATTTATTATGTATAAATCTAGTTTATGTTCATTAAAAAATTGAACTAACTTGCAATTTCGTCCATTAATTTGTGTGTCAATCACAAGTTTACCAAATACACAAATTGTTATTAGATAATCAAATCATGCTAGAATCTCAAAATAATTTTTCATGTATTTTTTTTATAAAAGGTCATTCAAACAAATAAAATGCAAGGGCACTTGACCATTAATTAGCATGTTGATACAAAGTTGACAAGTAATAGTATTAGAATTCTACGTCTTCCCATAAAACCAAAGGATTCGCAAAAAACTCTAAATTTCTTATCCTAACTAAACAATCTAGAACCTTTATATACATGAATTTGTTGCTCCCAGTGTTGCACATGGTTTCACTAGGTTCAAACTTGAATACAGAGTGGACATGGCATGGAAAGGGTGAAAAAAATTCAATAGATGCAATGTAGATCAATATTCCTTTGTAAATAGGTCTTCAAGTACAACTGTAACTCATTTACAACTTTCTAGATGAAATGTAGAATCTTATCACACCCATTTTCTGCAAACTACACATGCAATTCACGCAATAAAAAAAAATATCATTAAGTTACTCGAACAAAATGTATGATACATGAAAGAAAACAGAAGAAGAAGCCTACATGTTCTATTTTGTACCTTCCCTATTTCAAGAAAATAATTTTCAATTTTATGCTTCACATTGTTCAATCCACGCTTTTGGAAAAGTTATGATCTTGTACAATGCTACATGAGGGCAAAAAATTAAAAGGAATAAAGAAAAAAAGTGAATATACATGGAACCTTCGTTTTACAACACTCTAACTTAGAAATTTGAACCTTGAACACTTTCAGGACCACAGTTGACCATCAAAGGCCAATGAGGTGGCCTCTCTTTCAAATCCCAAAAGTGTTAATCAAAAGAGTATTAATCTAATAGGAAATGGAGAGACTCAAACTCTCGGCTTGTTAAAGGGAAATGGTTTTCTAAACTCTTTGTAAACATTTGACACCACTTCCAATCTCAAACAAAAGGATAGATACATGAGTTTCCAACTATCCCAACAAGCTTACATTTGCATTACCCAAGTATTATTTCCTTCTAAACAACCCTTGTAAAATAGAAGAATTCAAGCATTTAAAAATAAAATATAAATGAATTACCTGAAGGCATAATTGGGATATGTATGTTTCATATTAAGAATGAGATGAATCAATTTCCTCTAATTGAGACAAAACAATTGGTTACGTTAGTTGTTAGAACATCGAGCTTCTTAACCAAGGTCTCTAACAAACATGAAATTTAACTTAGAAAAATTATCACAAAATACCTTGTTGTACTACATAAAGGCCCCTTTTGAGAGGATGAACACTTGTGAGGAGATTGTGCAAGGTACTTTAAGACCTAACATACAAAAATTTACATTTCTTGGTAAAAAGTCATGGCCAAAGACCTTTCAGAGTGTTAAAGTCAAATTAATCCAAAAAAGCTCTATAACCTATGATATTTATTTCTAAAGCTACCCTAAGTCTATAAAACCTAGGATAATTGATAATGCTGGATATCATAATGAACACAAATAGCTTCATGATAACATGAACTTATAAAATTTACTCAAACTATAGTGCATAATAACAAATTGATACCAAATAATAATAAGAATAACGAACAACTAAATTGTTTCTCCAAGCTATGAGAGAACTTCCTATCTACCCCAACAAGTTTTCCTATAAAACAATTACGCAATGCTCATACACCATGGGGATGGAAAATAAAACTCCATGAGATATACATTAAATTTTAAGAGAATGATTTTAGGCTTGAAATGTTCCAATGAGTCACAATTTATTAGATGTTTTGGTTATGATTATTATAAATAATGGTAATTTACATGCATTAAAAAAATGTACTAACTTGCAATTTCATCCATTAACATGTGCAATCATAAGTTCACCATAGTTATAACTTAGGGCTAGCTCTACCAGTTGCTTTTTTCATTAATGTCATGGTCTTTATGGCATTACAATTATAATATACATTATGCGAGGGTATCCTTAAATCTCGAATACAAAATGCCAATAGTGTTAATCAAAAGAGTCTTAATCTGATAGGAAATGGAGAGACTCGAACTCTCATCTCCTTAAAAAGAAACATTTTTCTAAACAATCTGTCAAACTTTGAAAACACTTCTAATATCCACAAAAATGATATATACACTGGTTGGCAACTAGCCCAAAAATATACATTATGTGAGGGTATCCTTAAATATCCAATACAAAATCCCAACAGTGTTAATCAAAACAGTCTTAATCTGATAGGAAATGGAGAGACTCGAACTTTCATCTCCTTAAAGAGAAATAATTTTGTATACCATTTGTCAAACTTTGACAACACTTCTAATCTCAAAGAAAATGATATATACACCAATTGGAAGCTAGACCAGTAGGATTACACTGGCATTACCCAATTATACTTTATTGCTTAGAAACCCTTGTAAAATGCAAGAGTTCAGATTTTTAAAAAGACACTATAAACCAAGTACCTAAAGTCATAATCAAGATATATGTGGTTCATAATAAGAATAAGATGAATCAATGTCCTCCTACTAAGGCAAAAAAATGGCTACTATAAGTTGTTAGAAATTCCACTTTGTAAACCAAGTTATGTAACCAAAATGAAATTTAACTCATAAAAATTATCATAAAATACCTTGTTGTACTACATAAAGGCCCCATTGGAGAGGATGTACGCTCATCAAGAGATTGTGCAAGGTCCTCTAGGACCTAGCAAACCAAAATTTACATTTCCTGGTAAAACACCATGGCTAAAGGCTAAAAGTCAAATTACTCCAAAAGAGTTGTCTAACATCACTAATATTAATAAGATCTATGTTTATAACCTATCATACTACATGATAAAGCTACCCTTTCTTTGATAAGTCTGTAACATAGGATAATGGATAACATTGGACATCATAATGAGCACAAATAGGTTCATGTTACCATGAACTTATAAAATTTAGTCAAACTATAGTGCATAATCATGAATTGATGCCATGTCACCAAGAATAACAAACAACTTATTGCTCCAAGATGAGAGAGAGCTTCCTATCTACCCCAACAAGCTATCCTATAAAACAATTAGGAAAATACAATGCTCAAACACTAGAACACAAAGATGGAAAATAAAATTCCATGAGATGTATATTATATTTTAAGATAATGCTTTTATGCTTGAAATATTCCAAGAAGTCATAATCAGTTAGTTGTTTTGGTTATGGTTATAATTTACTATGTATAAAGGAAGTTTACATTCATTAAAAAATTGAACTAACTTCCAATTTCATCCATTAATTTGTGTGTCAAACACAAGTTCTCCAAAATTGCTATTAGATAATCAAATCCCGCAAAAATATTAAACGAAATTTTCATTTCTTTTTTATAAAAGGCCATTTAAACAAATCAAATGCAATGGAACTTGACCATTAATTAACATGTTGATACAAAGTTGACAAGTAACAGTATTAGAATTCTACGTATTTCCATTAAAACAGAGGATTCACAAAAAAATCTAAAGTTGTTATCCTGACTACACCATCTAGAACATTTATATACGTGACTGAGTTGCTCCTAGTGTTGTACATTGTTGAACGAGGTTAGGACTTGAATACAAAGTGGACATGGCATGGAAAGGGTGTCATTTTTTTAATAGGTGCAATGTAGATCAATTTTCATTTGTACAACATGTCTTTAGGTACAATTGTACCTCATTTACAGCTTTCCAGATGCAATGTAGAAGGTTATCACACCAATTTTTAGCAAACCCCACCGGCAATTCACGCAATAAAAAAATAGCATTAAGTTACTCGAACAAAATTTCTAATGCATGACAAAAAAATTAAAACGAAAAAAGAACTCTACGTGTGCATTTTTGTACCTTTCCTGCTTCAAGCAAATAATTTTCAATTTCTTGCTTCACATTGTTCAATCCACACATTTTGGAAATGTTATGAGCTTGAACCATGTTGCATGAGGGAAAGAAATTAAAAGGAACAAAGAAAAAAGTGAATATACATAGAACCTTTGTTTTACAACACTCTAAATTATAAATTTGAACCCTTAACACTTTTAGTACCATATTTGGCTATCCAAGACTAATGAGGTAGCCTCTCTTTCAAATCCCAATAGTGTTAATCAAAATACTCCTAATTTGATAAGAAATGGAGAGACTCAAACTCTCGGCTCCTTAAAGGTATATGGTTTTATAAACTCTTTTTCAACCTTTGACACCACCTCCAATCTCGAAGAAAAGGATATATACAAAGGTTTCCAACTATCCCAACTGGCTTACATTGGAATTACCCAATTATTCTTTCTTGCTTAACAACCCTTGTAAAATAAAAGAATTCAAACATTTAAAAATAAAATATAAACAAAGTACCTAAATTCATAATCAAAATGTCTGTGGTTCATAGTAAGAATGAGATGAATCAATTTCCTCTAACTGAGACAAAAAAATTGGTTACGCTAGTTGTTAGAACTTCGAGCTTATTAACCAAGGTCTCTAACCAAAATGAAATTTAACGTATAAAAATTATTGCAAAATACCTTGCTGTACTACCTCAAGGCCCCATTGGAGAGGAAGAACACTCGTTAGGAGATTTTGCAAGGTAATTTGTAACCTAACAAACCAAAATTTAAATTTCTTGGTAAAATGTGATGGCCAAAGACTTTTCAAAGTGTTAAAGTCAAATTACTCCAAAAGAGGTCTATTACCTATCATATAGCTTTCTAACGCTACCATAAGTCTGTAAAACCTAGGATAATTGATAACACTAGATATCATAATGAACACAAAGATGTTCATGATAACATAAACTTATAAAATTTAGTCAAACTATAGTGCATAATAACAAATTGATACCAAATCATAATAAGAATAACAAACAACTTACATGTTGCTCCAAGCTATGAGAGAACTTCCTATCCACCCCAACAAGCTTTCCTATAAAGCTTCCTATCTACTCCAAAAAGTTTTCCTATAAAATAATTACGTAATTCTCAGAGACCACAGGGATGGAAAATGAAACTCCATGAGATATATTAACTTTTAAGGGGATGTTTTTATGCTTGAAATGTTCCAAGGAGTCACAATTTGTTAGATGTTTTGGTTATGATTATTATGTATAAAGGCAATTTACATGCATTAAAAAATCAACTAACTTGCAATTTCATCCATTGATATGTGTCAATCATAAGTTGGCCATAGTTATAACCAGGGGTTAGCTCAACTTGTTGTTGTTGTCATCAATGTCATCTAAACCAATTGTTATTGTCACTAGCATTTGGTCAGTTCACTACTGGGTAGAGAATGCCTTTGGCTCTCTACTAGAGGCACACCATCTCACTCAAGGTTCAATAATGATGCCATCCACCAATGGGATAAGAGGTTTTCCTTAGAGCCAAATAATTTTATTAAACATACCTCAAAACAAAAACAAAAAAATAATAGAGTTGTGATTGAATTTTTGTAAATCTTCAATACCTATAAAATGATTCTAATGGATTATAATCGATCGTATTCTATCAAATGCTTCATTTCGGACAACACACAATGCAAGCCTTGAGATAAAGGTACCTCATTGCTTGATTCAGGGTCATGATAACGAAGCTTATATAATATTTCTTTGGAACATTAGGGTGTAAAATCTTGTATTTATATGGGGATACATTTACTTGATACATAAAGTGAAATTTTGAAGTAGATGTCCATAAACCATACTTATGATGTCATAATCAAGAGACAAAACCCTTAATTCAATTCATTCTTGACATGCATAGATAACGAAGCAATATAATGTTTCTTTGGAACATTAAGGTGTAAAGTATTCTATTTATATGGGGATACATTTACTCGATACACAAAGTGAAGTTTTGAAGTAGATGTCCATAAACCATACTTAGGATGTTGTAATCATGATACCAAACCCTTAGTTAAATTCATTCATGACATATCATAAAAAGAAAGAAAGACTAAAGCTACAATACTTATGATTTTCCAACGCATTTTAGATGACGATAATCTAGGAATCCCTATTCATTTCTTCCAAAAGTATCCCTAAACAAACCTAAGGTCTAAGACAAACCCCTTAATTAAATTCATTCATGACATAGCATAAAACAAAGCAAAGAATAAAGCTACAATACTTCTTATTTTCCAATGTATTTTAGATCACGAAAATCGAGGAATCCCTAATCGTTTATTCCAAAAATACCCCTAAACAAACCTAACATCTTTGAAATGCATTTGTGAAATCCAAAATTGCTTCTAGACACAAGAAGATCAATTACCAAAACAAACTTGGGGTATCTGAAACGAATTCATGGAATTATATCCTTTAAAGATATTTAGAAAATAAAATTATAAAGAATTTTGAATATAATTTTAAAAATATAAATTTAAAGTGAAAGAAATAATATTCTTTACTATTTCCTATATATTCATTTTTAGATTTCTCAAATTTTCCTTATAATTAGTTGCCTATAACGAAGATGAGAAGATGAGGTGTTTAATAGTATGAGAATGTTAAATGAAATTTAAAATGTATATGTGATTATGTTTAATGTCCATTTGTTATTTTTTATTCTTATTTAAAATGAAAATTTTGTTTAATCAATATGAAACATAGTAAATAAATATGGGTTTTTGCATATATCTTTTCATTTCTTAAAATTAATGAGATCATTCACTAATTCAAAGAAGTGTTCAAATAATGCCAAGAGTAGGTAACATAGCCTTGTTAATTTTTCCTCTTTAGTATCCTAGCATTATGATAATGTTAAGAGTGGGAAAGATAGCCTTAGTACTTTTCTTCCTTAGAATCCTTGCAATATGTGGTTCCTTGAGTATAAGGAAGGTGGACTTTTTACGATTTTTATTGGTTTTTATTATTTTTATTCTTTATAAGATGTTTCACTCTACAAAAACCTAAACCTTATCAATCTACTTATATTTCTAACTAACATCTTTAAAAACATTTCCAATGTGTTTGTTTTCTTTCACAATATGATTATTATTAAATATTTTTTAAACACTTCATATAAGCATATTAACGATGATAAGTTTAAGTTATTGTGTTTTTTTATATTTGTATAGAATTGACAAATGACATATAAAATAATATTATTGATATTACATGACGTGTAATTCAATTCACTATAACATTTAAAAAATAATTACTATCCGTTACAAATAGAATAATTCTATATCAATTTAATATGGAGAAATAATGAATTTATTTTGAATATTTCTTTTTCATATATATATAAAATTAATTAATTTAAGTTATGGTAGAGATTTTTAATTCTTTCCATGTTTAATTAATAGATAATTGTCATCTATGTACTTATATTTATAGTCAATTTATTTAAAAACATTTCCAATGTGCTTGATTTCCAATGTGGTTTTTTATTCACAATAATATTATTATTAAGTATGTTTGAGCGATTACACTTTTCTATATTTTGTATACAATTGACAAACGACATGTAAAAATAATATTTTTAATACTAAATGTGTAATACAATTGACATGTAACATATAAATTATTTTTTTACTATTAGTTATAAATAACATAATTCTATATCAATTCTATATAGAGGCAAAATAAAATAATTTAAATATTTCTTTTTCATATATATCTCTTGATATTTGTCTCTTTCTCCTTAATTGAAGGTATGATAGAGTTTTTTAATTATTTCAATCTTTAATACATAATGGTAATGGCCGTGTATTATTTTAAAAAGTATTCGATAACCATATATATATGAGACGTACATTTAAAAAATATTATTACAAAAATTTATAATAATATATATATTATATATATATATATAAAACATTTTTTTAGTGTTTTTCCAATAATGTTAAGAGTAGGGAACATAGCCGTAGTAGTTTTCTTCTTTAGAATCCTAACAATATGATAATGCTAAGAGTAGGGAACATAGCCTTAGTACCTTTCTTCTTTAGAATCCTAGCAATGTGGTTCCTTGAGTATAAGAGAGGTAGCCTTTTTAGGATGATTATTGCTTATTTTATTATTTTTATTCTTTATGAGATGTTTGAACCTATGAAAACCTTATCAATCTACTTATATTTGTAGCCAATATCTTTAAAAATGTTTCCAATGTGTTTGTTTTGTTTCACAATATGATTATTATTAAATATTTTTTAAGCACTTAATATAACATAATTCTAACTCGGATGTGGGTGACATTCAATGCAATTTATGAAGAACAGGATGGACGGAGGCGAGAAGACGGGCCACTTAGCTAATGTTGCTTCACCCACACCAGCCTAAGCCGAATTCATGACAGACCACAAGCAACATTTATTGAATGCTTGGGTCGAGAAATGGCTATCATTTACCTAGAAATGGACTCCCCTCATCTCATTGTGTCTCGTTCTCCCCTGCTCCACTGCAACTGCCCGCCCCAAGCTACTGAACCTAGCTCCTGGACAGTTACTGGGCGTCGCTGCTAGTTAGCAAGCTATGTTGATTTCGGTAATGGGCATCACCATTCCCATTCCAGGTTCGGCCAGTTAATCATCGCCCAGCCGGTCCTGGTTCCCTTGCTCAATTCCACCACCAATCGCTCCCACTGAACACTTGGCCAAGAATTCTGTCATGGTCCGTCATCACATGAGGAGCCGAAGAGGAGGGACTCGGGGAGGTAGTGCTCGCCCTTAGACGACACCAAATCCTGAGCCCACTGCCTCCTCTTCTTCCCCTGAATTTTCTCACCCCCATAGCTATGTTTTGGAAAGGTATTCCAATAGTCGCAATGGTTGGGGTCGTGCTTTGTCTCCTAGTGAAGGTCATAGAGATTTTGCGGCTCACACTGCAAATTTCCCTTTGCCACCTCACCCTGCTCCCCACCCGACCCAATTTAGATTTCGCAGCAACCTGAAAAAGCTCATGATTATTGCTATAATCACCATCCTTTTCACTGAACATAATGAGCTGCAAGCTACCCAGGTAGAAAGTTCTGAAATGTGGCAAGAGGAGGCTCATAGATGCAGAAATGGTTGTGACATCGAAAAGGATCTGCTGGACGAGGAAAACATTGCTCTGCATGGCCATACCATGGGTGGCGGTCAACATGCTGAGGGTGGTAGTTCTGGTGCCACACGCTCCCCATGTGGAAGAGGGATTGAAGGGTTAGCTCCACAGGTGGCGGCTGGCACCTATGCTGGAGTCCAACCTGCAGGTGGGCCACACAGTGGAGCGTCGATGGAAGAGGATGACTGGATGAAGTATGCATGTCAAGTTGTAGAGGAGCCCATCCCAGACGAGTTCAAATGATAATGAGTGGCTACCAGGTGCCACCAGCTAAGATCTCCTGTACTCGCTGGTCTTTCTTGATATGTTTTCTCTACTGGAATTTGTCTGGATTTATTTTTGTCCTAGTGAAACTTCTTTGGTTTTTGTTTCTTTTGGCATTAAAAACTGATATCCCATCTAGGTATTTTGCCTCTGCAGACTGGTTTCCCCAATGTTGGGGCAGTCAAGATATTCTCTGATACACTATGTTAACCATTGTTGAGGCCTGAGCCTCATTGTACATTTTTGTTACATATTAATAGATTAACTTAGCTTAGAAAAAAAAATATAACATAATTCTATATCAATTTTATATAGAGAAAAAATAAAATAATATAAATATTTTTTTTTTCATATATATATATATTTAATTTAAGGTATGGTAGAGATTTTTAATTTTTCCAATGTTTAATACATAATTGTCATCAATCTACTTATATTTGTAGTCAATATCTTTAAAAACATTTTCAATGTGTTTTTTATTAACAATATGATTATAATTAAATATTTCTTAAACAAATTATATAAGCATATTAACAGTGATAAGTTTAGGTGATTGTGCTCTTCTATATTTTATATATAATTGAAAACTGCATGTAAAAATAATACTTTTAATATTACATGATGTGTAATTCAATTGACATATAGATATTTCTTTCTATGATAGAGTTTTTTAATTCTTTCAATATTTAATACATAATTGCCACAATATTATTTAAAAAAATATTCAATAACTTATATAATATAAAAGAGAGAACATGTAAAAATTTTAAAAAATATATATATATATAACAACTTTTTAAATGTTATTCATAGATTTATCTTATTATATATTTATTAAAGTAAAAAAGAATGAAATCTCTCAAAATGCAGACTTTCTCAAAATGCAGACTTTTATTTAAGTTTTGATGGAAAAAAAAAATTATATTTTGAAAATGTAATTCCTTTAAACAATTAATAAAATAAATTCAAATACTAAATGACATCAAAATTATAAAGAAAACTCCTCAAAATCTAGAATAAAATATCAATATATTCCTACAAACAAATACAAAGCGAGAGAATTTTGCACAGGGAATTGATATTAGAAACTTGAAGAGCAACAGTCACAAAACTGATAGCTATGATTTTCATGTCAACGCCAAAAAATATTGAACATTCTAAAATAATGCAGTTTAATGCGGGACTTTCAGAGTAGCTACCTATTGCTCGATGAAGCCTCCTACTTATTCCATTTTCAGGAAAAAGGTAAACTAATGTGATTAGCTCAAAAAATTTAGAATTGGGCCTCTTCACTCCTATCAAAGAATTATAGTATAATATTAATATTCAGAATGTATACATATATGCTCACATCAACAGTTCCTGAAGCTCCTATACCGGTGGCTTCCCCATATATCTGTGAATTCATGGATTAAAAAATGAGCTAAATCAATCATATATATATCATTAAGAACTCACCAAAAGACAATTTAATTTTTATAAAAGGATTTGGTCTATATTAATAAACATGTAATCGGAAATGGCAATTCAATGGCTAAGAAAAAAGAAAAAGACTTACCAGAAAAACAAGTACTATCACCACCAGAAACAAAACAAAAACCCTTCCTCGAGAATACTTACCCACGAACAGCAAGTACTATCACCACCAGAAACAAAACAAAAGCCCTTCCTCGAGAATCCATAGGAACAGATTACATGAAGAATAAATTTAATAAATATTTCAGCATTGAAAGATGTAATGCAATTCGAAGGGACGGTGTCAATTTAAGTGTAATAGAGTAAATTGGATGGTTATGCTTTCTAATTTATTAATATTATCTGTTTTTAATTTTATAGCAGATAATTTTATGGGTTTTGATGATGAATTATACTTGTTGGTTTAAAAAGCGTCCACAAATGGCTTCTCATGTGATTTTTGCCGCAAAATCTCTCATAAACTTGATATGGATCACAAAAGCCTCACCTCTACAACATATTATTTTAATAGTCTAACACCAAAAGCAATAGTTCAAAATCCCATAAATGACATGGGAAGATACACCAATAATTTCCATAAATTTATTGCAATTAATATTGAACATTTATTATATATGTAATTACAAGACCATTCCAATTATAAATTTTGTTAATTATAAAAAAAAAAAAAATTAAATTATTTTCATTTACCCTCAATTTATTTCCATTATTAATAAATTTGACAATATTTTTATTATTCTATATTTTATGTTTTATATAAATTAATATCAAATGATGTTCGAAAACCATTATTTTATTAGATAATTATATCAAATTATTATTAATATTAATGGCTTGTGGGAAGTTAGAAGTTATATAATTACTAGCTAATCCTACTATCTTACAGTGCATCTTTCTTCTTCTCATCGGAGGATATATCATCTTGCCATTTTTTATGTTCATCAAAGTGATTTCCAATTAAAAGATAGTTTAACATTATAGTGACGCAATTGCTTTTCAGACACGTAATATTTAAATAAATAACAAAATTACTCATCGGAGGATATATATATCTTTTAACATTATATTGACGCAATTTCTTTTCAGGCACGTAATATTTAAATAAATAACTAGATTACTCACCGGACACCGGAGTGTATATATATATATATTTTGCTATTTTTGATGTTCATCAAGGTGATTGTTGAACATTATCTTAACACAATTGCTTTAGAACCTCGATTGAAGGGCCTCCATTAAGATATATAGCTCAAAAGCTAAATCCGGACCATTTTTCATAGCACAAGATGTAAAAGCATTGAAAAATAAAAGAGGCAATATAGTTGAATCGTTAGATAAGTCGAGTATAAATTATCCATTTCTGATTTCAACTATAGAGTGCATCTTGCAGTGAAGAATCTGCAGCCTGTGATGAACAAAATTTGTGACTCAATTATGAAATTCATTATAGTAGATCTCATGCTATTCCAAAATATTTTCTCTGGGGATGAGAACAGAGTGAGGACGATAAGCTTTTTTAAGGAAAGGTCCGAAAATATACCATTCACAATCTAGAATATATAATTGCAGCGAGAATTGAATAACACTATGGAGTGCCTACTAATACTACCAAAAAAAAGACATCATGATTTCAACGATAATGACCATTAGCTAATCTGAAGATTTAGTGAAAGGAATCCCTATGACTGGAACACAATGAAGAGGATGAGTCCTTTCACATGACATCTTAAGGACCTCTGACATATTCACCATCGCAGTCCTACCTGTGGGAATGCACATTCTGTTGGCCATGTTGACATCTTCAGTGGAGAGGTGGGCCCATGACAGTAGCGATAGAGGTGGATGCATTAGCAATGTCTCTTTCACCACCACTTGGATGCATTTGAAGCGCCTCTTCCACCACCACTTGGAGGTACGACACCTTTGGGATGTCGAAATCGTTCAAGCTTCGGTGGCGTCCAACTGTATGTAGTGTTCCACCTTGGCAAGGTTAGCTTGGTACCGCTTAGAGAGGGTGGTTTTGATATAATGATATAATATTATTCATGATAGATTTATGTCAATGCTTATCTGTTATAGACCTCATTTGGGTCACTTGGTTGTTGTGTGCTTATGATAATATCTATGGTTGTATGTATAAGAAGTGATTTTGTTTAAGAGCATATTATCAATGTTTTCTCTTTCGATATCCTAGTTTGGACATAGGTATATGACATGGATTGTGATCCAAGATTGAGACACATAGATCTATGGATGATCATAGATATGTGGAACATATGGTTAATTATGATTTATGAATGATATATGATTTGTATGATTATATATGAATAATCATGTACTAAGCAGGATGTGGCAAGGGACTTGGTTATTTGTAAACCAGGATGTTCAAATTACAAATGATTGCGGAAGTAATGATACATGATTTGTATGATTATATATGATTAATCTTCTATTGAGCAAGATGTGGTAGGGACATGGTTATTGACAAACAAGGATGCTCAAATTATAAATGAATGTGGAAGTCATGATACATGATTTTTATGATTATATATGCTTAATCTTGTATTGAGCAAAATGTGACAGGGAACGTATTTGTTTGGAAACAAGGATGTTCAAATTATAAATGGTTGCAGAAGTAATTTCTCCATAACCAAAATCATTGTGGAATTCATGCACAATCTTTGGTAAAATGTGAGCAAGTCAATTATAAAATTCATTTGAATCCTTTGAACTATGAGATTGTGATGTGTGCAGGTCTTGGAAAAATGTCTTACCAATGAACCATTAGATGGGATGAGTTCACAATCAGTACCTTAAGGTGAATCATGGAGTTTCAAAGTAGAGTAGACGATAAGCCATGGAAATTAGGCCGCGGAGTCCTAAATCCATGAAATATAAAGATGTGGAGTCTTGGATCTATAATAAAAATATTAGGGCACAGAGTCCTAGATCCATGAAAGATAAAGACGTGGAGTATTGGATCTATAATAAAAGGATTAGGACACAGAGTCCTTAATATTTAAAATATCAAGGTGAAAAATCTTGGATCCTTGGAGTAGATAAGGGCGTGGAGTCCCAAATCCACTAAGACATGGATATTTATGCAATAGGGATGTGGAATCCATGTTCTCCAGAAGAAAAATACCACTCGTGGGTAGCTCAGGGATGAATTTCATTAATAAAATCTAATTTCTGACAATTCTGGAGTGCCTTTGTAAAAATAGAAAATCATGTCTAGCATCTCAAGTACAAATTTACAAAAATAGTAAATCACATTCAATCAATGGGTAGTTAAGTATAGTTGAAGGAAAATCACTTAACTTATCATTAATCATTCCTAATAGTTCAATATCGACTTAATCCTAAATATTATTAATATTACTATTGTTAAGATATTCCGACAGAGTAAATAATTAAGTATAACTTGGTCTAGTGTAGAGTTCGTTAAAATGTCTTTCTTTACTTTGTACTTTTGCAACTTACAATCTGATGGTCACGATATGTTCTAGACATGAAGTGATCCAACAGTTCATTCTCTCCTCAGTATTACCAACATTTGATCTATGGCTTAACACCTAATTGGTCCATGATCTCCATTTAAAGAGCATGGAGGGTCATTTCTAAGGTGATTGTTCATGAGGGAAGCTTATGTAAATTTTATTTCTTTTACATTAGTAAATTGCCTGAAGTGGTTGCGTTCACTCGGGCCATGGATTGTTTCCCTCTTTAAGTGTTTTATCCACGTCAAGAATACTGGTGTACTAATCTTAGATCTGTTTGTGAGTGGTGTCCCTTGGTGTTCTATCTAAGAAATTTACCGTATAAATTCATAAAAGGTTGTATAAGTTTAACAACTTTCAGTCATAAACTCTTCCCTCGGTATTTGTTGCTCATAATGATGAAGTGAGAAAACTTTAGCATGACCGATTTGATCACTTAAACTATCGCTCCCTTCAAAATCTATGTAAAGAAAATATGGTGACAGGATTTCCTTTGGTATCTTGCAGAGATGGTGTTTGTTTCAGATGTGTACTCGGAAAACACCATCAAGATAGTTTTGAAAAACGTGCCTTTTGGCATGCCTCAACCCCTTTACAGCTTGTGCATAGTGATTTATGTGGTCCACTTCCAGTTGTTTCATTCTATGGCTACAAGTATTTCTTAACTTTCATTGATGATTTCTCCAAACGCACTTGGGTATACTCCTTAAAACTCAAGAGTGAAGTCTTTAACAAGTTTTCGACCGTTAAGGCCTTTGCTGAAAAGCAATCTACACATCAAATTCTTAAGCTAAGACCTGATAATGGCGGAGAATATGTTAACAACGATTTCATCAACATTTTCAATGAGCATGGAATTCAATTGCAACATATTGTTCCATATACTCCACAACAAAATGGTGTAGCTGAAAGGAAGAATCACACCTTAAAGGAAATGGTTAATTGTATGCTTCAATATAAAGGACTTAATCTTAAATTTTGGTTAGAAGCAATTAACTGCACAAATTAGATGGTAAATCTCACTCCTACTAAGGTTTTGAAGAATATCACTCTAGAAGAAGCATGGAGTTCAATTAAAAGAAATGTAAGTCACTTTCGTGTTTTTGGAAGTGGAGCATGGGCCCATATCCTAGATGAGAAACATAAAGCCTTTGAACCTAATAGTGAAAAATGTATTTTTGTTGGATATTCTGAAGACGTCAAAGGATATAGAATTCTTCCACCTAAATCCAAAAATGTTATCATTATAAGAGATGTAAAGTTTGCTGAAAATATATCGGCCTATGAGCCTAGCTCGGTGGATGTGCCACCCTCTCTCTATCCCTTCTACTTCTAAAAATATTTCTACTTCAGATGATGATACTGAGGATGACAATCCTGCCCCAACTTATCAAGATCCTTCTTTAGTTCCTCAACTTCCAAAACGGGTTCGCGCTACTAGGGATGTAGCAGGTGCTCTTGCAGGTGATCCTACAGATCAATGTCATACACATTCTTAGTTTTATAGATCCTCTTCTTTATTGGCTCAAGCTTCAACGAATTATGATCCTGACACCTTTGTAGAAGCTTTAGGCCATCCAGTTTGGGACACAACTATGAATGAAGAATATCATTCACTATTGGAAAATGATACATGGAACATCGTTCCTCTTCCAAAGGGATGAAAATTTGTTAGATGCAAATGGGTTTATAGAGCCAAGTTTGGACCAGACGGAAAAGTTGATAAACATAAAGCTTGTCTCGTTGCTAAGGGTTTTCAAGATTTGAAGGCATTGACTATATTAAAACCTTCTCCCTTGTTGCCAAAATGAACTTTATCAGCCTTGTTCTTTCCCTTCTTGCCTCTTTCAAATGGGTAGTCCATCAAATGGATGTTAAATCTGCCTTCTTGCATGGGGAGTTGCATGGAAAAATATATAAGGAACAACCCCTTGGATTTATACAAATATACTCCAGCCTTGTATGTCATCTTAGGAAATCCCGTTATGGCCTCAAGAAAGCCCCTTTAGATACTGGCTTTTCTAGGTGTCATTCTGACAATACTGTCTACACTAAGAAAGTGGGTAAGTCTATTATCATTCGTATTATTTATGTTGATGATCTTATCCTTATTGGTAGTGATCCCAACCTTATAAAACATGTGAAGTCCAACCTTAAAAGGAATTTTGAAATGACGGACTTAAGACACTTGCATTATTTTCTTAGTTTTAAAATCTTGCAATCTAAAGAAGGTGTTTCCGTTTCCCAATCCAAGTATGCCTATGATCTTCTACGCAACTTTCACATGGAAGATTGTAATCCATCCCCTTCTCCCTTTCAGTTTATAGCCAAAATTTGAGCCACGTGTACTTCCCTTGAAGTTGATTCTACCTTATACTTTCAGCTTGTAGGAAAACTTTTGTATCTGACCCATACCCGTCTTGAACTTCCTTTGTTGTTGGCCTTATTTCTCGTTTTATGCAAAAAACACATGAAGGTCATTGGAAATAAGCTAAGAGAATACTCCATTATGTTCAAGGTATAGTTCAACTTAGGATTCATTATAGTGCAAAAGCATCTCCTCTATTGGTTGGTTTCACTAATTCCGATTGGCCTGGTGACCCTGATGATCAGAAGTCTACTGCAGGTTATGTCTTCACTCTTGGTTCTGGACCTATTACATGGGCTTGCAAGAAACAAAGTTCCATTTATCTTTCTTCAGTATAAGCAAAGTATCGTGGTGCCTTAGAAGCTATTAAGGAATCCTTGTGGCTTTCTCAGATCCTATCAGAGTTTGGTTTTCAGCAACAACATCCGACTACACTTTGGTGTGATAATCAAAGTGCCATTGAAATTTGCAAAGATCCACTCCAACATCAGCGCAACAAACACATTGAACTACACTTGCACTTCATCAGAAAGATCATTCATGACCATGTTCTTAAAGTGAAATATTGTTCATCTTTACAAAGGCTCTCACAGAGGCGAAGTTTACTAAACTTCGATTTATGGTTGAAGTTTAGGAAGTTATCACTAAAGGGGGATAGATTCTAATGCCTCCTTCTTTCTATTATTTTCTCATATTTGTACATCCTTCAATCCTATCCCAAGTTGTTCTTAAGGGGGGATCTTAGGATATTCTGACACAAAGGAAATAGTTAAGTATAAGTTGGTC
Organism: Pinus taeda; assembly: GCA_000404065.3. NCBI lineage: Eukaryota > Viridiplantae > Streptophyta > Pinopsida > Pinales > Pinaceae > Pinus > Pinus taeda. Next base: position 53,720 of record APFE030741010.1, on the reverse strand, counting down.
TAGTGTAGAGTTAGGTAAAGTGTGTTTCTTTACTTTGTAATTTTATAACTTACAATCTAATGGTCACGATATGTTCTAGACATGAAGTGATTGGACGGTTCATTCTCTCCTCATTATTACCAACACTTGATCCATGGATTAACACATGATTGGTCCATGATCTCTATTTAAAGAGCATGGAGGGTCATTTGTAAGGTGAATGTTCATGAGAGTAGCTTATGTAAATTTTATTTCTTTTACGTTAATAAGCTTCCTAAAGTGGCCGCATTGGCTCAAGTCATGGACTATTTCCCTCTTTGAGGGTTTTAACGACATCGAGAATATTGATGTACTAATTTGTGGTTTGTTTGCGAGCATTGTCCCTTGATGTTCTATCTAAGGAACTTACCCTGTAAATTACTACAACTATTATTTTTTATGAGACTATGATATTATTTTTAAAAGGAAATTACAAGTCACCTTCCTTAATTACTTCACACCTCTCTCCTTGATGATTCTCATGGTCCTATGTAAATCTCTCTCTCTCTTTTAATAATACATTACACTCTTTTTTATGCACTCATCAAAGAATGACATATTCCTCTTACAATCATTAAAGACATGTCATAAAATATTCCTCTTATGCTCTCTTTAATGCATGTGTTACACTCTCCTTAACTAAGGAATCCATACCTCTCCTTATGGGCAAGAGTTACACTCCTGTAAATGGAATACAAGGTATGCATATTACTCCTCCTTTATGACAATGATTTGTTTCTCCTCCTATATAGGTGTCTCATGTATTCTCACTTGGGAGAGGTGCACAATGATATGAAGAGTTAAAGAGATTTAAAAGAAAAATACAAGAGGGACGGACTTGGAGAGTAGATGATTTATTTTGAAATGAATTTGAAATTCCTAAACTAAATTATTAAGCATCTCTACGTGGTGGAGCCAACCATGAGTGTTATTCAGAGGAAGTGAAACTTATCTTCCTCATCCTTCCTTGTATATCTCTCTACTGCTATATTTAGGTACTGCTTGTGAGCTCTTACAACTTGGGGGTTCTAGGGGGAGAAGTTCTCCCTAGATATGGTTGGATGGAAAATTGGATGGTTCAAATAAGTTGATTAAGGCATGAAATATGGATCATATTCTCATCGACTAGAGTTGAATATCTCTTCAGGTATAATTTTCATTGTCCTAAAATTTTAGTATAACTTTAGAGTAGAAATTTAAATTGTTGTAAGCATCTAATTTTGGTTTAAGCTTATGCTATCTGGAATATTATTGGCTAGTTGAAAATGAAGACTAAGAGTGGTCTACATGTATGATGTTTAAATATCAAGATGTTATGAAATTATTATTGGTGTAGTTTATTGTACTAACCGTGTTATAGAGTTTGAGAAAGGAAATCCAAACATTACTGAAAGTAATTGCAATAAAGAAATTCCAAAGGACTTGGGTAAGCGTTTCATGAGTTATGGTTTTGTTTCATGTAATTAAAGGCGTGTTTTAGAAAGGGTTTTAGGATATTTTTCAAACTGTTTGAAGAAATTCATGAATGGGAAATGCTATTATTTTTTGTAATCGATATGCATGGATAAGTGTTAACTTGTAGCCTACTAGAGTAGGAGATGGATGCATGCCTGAAACATACTTGGAGGATTCACTAGATCAACCCTTAAATTGAAAATGCAAAAAAATTACAACAGCCAAGAGTTTCAAAGAGAATCATTGAGGTAATTTTCAATCATTATGTCTAACAATAGTTTAGGGTTCCTTCCATGTGATTGTAGGAATAATTGAATGAAAATAATGTTTCATGAATCCCAAATCCTACTTACAGTGGTTGAAATGATTTTGAAAAGAATTTAGACGATACATAAGTAATTATAATTTAATTCTATGTTGTTATTTATTTGGCATATATGTAGATTCAAGCTTCCATGTCATCTATTTGACACAATTTGTAAACGAAATTCATGGAGTCAGCCTATTTGCTATGTTTTAAAAAAATTCATCTATGTGTCATTTAGTAATGATTTAGGAAAACATGAGGAGGCATCTGCTCCTTTTTTGCATGTAATCCCCGATTTTATTCCAAAAAAACACTTTTTAGAACCCATATCGTAAATCTGGGTGATTTTTCATAGTGTTGTTGTCAAATATGTTTGGTTGTTATTGAATTTTTGATGAAAGATTAAGATTATTTAGTCCTTGTTTTAAGATGCCAACATTTGAAGTTCAATTTATTGATTTTATGAGATAAATAGGTTGACAAAGAATCTTAAATTCATTGTCTCCAAGTGTTTGACAAAATGCCTGAATGGCTTCTAGTTGCATGCTTGCAAAGTGTTTGTCAAAAGGCCTCAATGGTTGTAGATTGCATGTTTCCAAAGTATCTTTCAAAAGGCCTAAATGGTTGTAGTTTTTGTGAATATAAATTGTTAGTGCAAATGTATTACTTACTATAGTTTTTATGTAGTAGAAATTTTTAAATAGACTATTTAATGAGTGTAGCTTCTTGTTGTTGGATTTTTTTTTTTTTTTTTTTTTTTTTTTTTTTTTTTTTTTTTTTTTTTTTTTTTTTTTTTTTTTTTTTTTACAGTGCAAAATTTTGAAGGATTTTGTGCTAGTGAGCATAACAAGTTTCATTTGAGCTGCATGTATTCATTGGTGCAATCTTATGTTTTGATGGTTGTAGAAAACAACTAGTGTCTCCAATTTTGGCAATTCCATTATTTTATTTGGCAGTTTTTGAATAATAATATGCTTCTGAATTTGTAACAGTGGTTGCTCTTGCTGCAACATTCATTATACGAGTCTCATGATTGTAGCATTTTCTTAAAAACATGGATTGGGAATTTTAATTAATGAATATGGAAATTTTGGTTGGGTCAATATATTTTGTGATTCCATTTTACAAACATATCATATTTATTAGATTTACTGATGAAGAGAGGCATATTATTCCCTCAATTACCTTGTTATAGGTAGGTTAATACCCATACACTTATATGTGATTTTTGTAATAGAAGCATTATAGTTTTGTGGTTATGATATCAAGAGTGAATAAGTGGATCTTATTTAGCATAATCTAGGAGATCAAATAGGTTGATCTAGCTTAATGCTTGCAAATGTCATTATGGTGGAATTATTTCCAGTCTTACTTAGAGCTCATGTATACGTATGAAAAGAGCACATGCTATCATATTTTAAACTGGGAAGTATATTGGCTACATAAGGGATATTATTACTATTATGTCATTTAGAAACTTATGAGAGAAAAGGAATTCTTTCTTATATTCCTTTATATTTTTTTTTTAAGACAAACTACTAGAAATGTGATAAAGGAAAAGGATGTGCTTGAGAATTTGGGGATTAAACCCGAGCATGTGAATGACTTGATTGTCAACGGGGGAATCAGATATGTGGAGTGGATACATGGTTGCATACATGTTTAATGCATCATTATTAATGTCATATGGACCTACAAGCCATCTTTACTAGCTGAAATTGTATTTACCAAGAAAAATATTGGCCTAATCTAAACTATAGTATGATGACCTTAGTGTGTATGCATTGGGAATATGTAAAACATGTAAGTTAAAGATTCAATTAACATGATTATTGAGTTTGTCATGTTAAATTTGACTCCTTTCTTACCTACACTAATGGAAACTTAACAGAAGCTACCTTGAAGGATGTCACTTTCAACTGTGAATATATATTCAAGACTAATGTATGTGCATTAATTTGATGTGTTAAAATATGATTTGGAAATACATTCTTAATGAGAAAGAATGGAATTCCTATGATTTATTTGACATGATTTTGTGTCGTTTGGTTTGAAATTATGCATCAAATAACTTGAAATTACTCAAATACTAGGTTGAGATATGACCTTCCTAATAGACAAGAGGCTTAAATGACTAGTGCATGAATGGTCATGGAAACGATTTTAAGGAACACTTGAAGGTTATGTTTTCCTTAATTTATGTATTGGTGTGGAATCCATACTAGCATATATCTATGAGCTAATATATGGGTATGGAATCTATACTAGCATATATCTATGAGAAAATGTATGGGTGTGGAATCCATACTAACATACATCTATGAGATAAGTATTTCTCCTAGTTAGAATGAACATAAATCTTTTGGTGGAATCTCATAGACATGATTAAGGATGATTGATTATGTGTAATTAAAGTTAAATGGATAGAGATTCGTATCATGAATTTTCTTGAGATTTAAAACCATTATTTTATTTTTATTACAAATGAAGATAATAAGATTGGTATACTAAACACCATTAGGTGGTTTAGAATGTTTCGAATAATTGACTTCGATATATGGAGTCAAGTGTGAACTAGGTATCTATCCTTTAGTACTGTAATTCTTTTGTATGTGCTGGATTTAGGTAGAATTAAAATGATTTTCAAATGCTTGAAATGTAGAAAAATATTATTGTGATAAGTTGATGAAATATTTTTCCTATTGGCCTAAAACAAATTAAGTCTAGGAAAGCCATAATACTCTCTTTAATGATATTTTCAATTGCATATTGGTTCAATTATATTTAACCAAATTAATTAGAAAAATTATGTGGATTGAACTCATGAACTCCTATAAACTATTTTTAGTTAGGGGATCAATTCAAAATTCATAATGTTTATGGACTTGATGAATTGCTTTCTTGGAATTTGATTAGCTTGTAAATTGTTAAGAGGATAACATGTTTAGAAGATACGAATTTTATGTGGTGAGAACTTAGTTTTATTTAAACATAAATAAAAATGTATGTGATTAATGAAGAGCTTAGTTGAGTTCTTGTTTTACAAGAATATGTGCTTGTGATTTTTTTAGATGGAGAAATGGAAGGAGAGTGAGATCACATTTTAATGAATTGAAATTCTTGCATGATTTATAAGGCTAAGATGATTGTATTATATGTGGAATGGAAGAGATTTATGGATTTAGGAATTTTGTGCTTGGATCTATAGTTGTATGACTAGCTAGTAATCATATAAAAAGGTTACAATCTTTTGAGATGTAGTAAAAATAAAAAAGAAAAAAAAAACTTATCTCTAGGCTAGAAGTGCCTTTATGAATAATAGTCTAATTCTTATTTAAAATCAACAAAATTCTTGATAGTTTGAGAAATGTTTGGTTTTCATAGCTTTTATTTTTGTGCATATGTATTAATAGTAAGGAATAAGACATGAAACCACATGAATTGATTAATTATTGAATAGAAATCATGAGTTATTTTATAGTGGGCAAACAAGTTGACTTACAGTTATCAAGATAGATTCAATAATATAGATTGTATTTGTATAATTACAAGAGTTTCTCTTGATTACAAGCCACTTTCAAAAAGATATATTTAATTGTTTTTGCAATGAACATCTTCTAACTAAGTCATTCATAATTGATTTTCATCTAAGAGAAGTGAATAATAATAAGGAGTATGGGAATTAAAGGAATAGTCTATAATATAAAAGTGGGTCAATGAGGACTGTATAGAACCTTAGCTTATATATGTGTGTGTGTGTGTGTGTGTGTGTGTGTGTCTTGAACCTCAAATTTTTATTTTTCCTAAAGAGTAGACATTTAGTAAAAATTGTAGGTAGATCTTAAAGATTTTGATTGTAAGGTGCCTTATGGAATGAAAAATGGAAAACTTGGATTGAGAATAAATAAATCAAGTGGGATGTAAGAGTGGGTTATATATATGACATGTTTTGTTGCATATGTTCAATGGATATTGTATATGGTTGATTTGATGCTTCTTGTATGAAAATTTGATTGTGAGATGGGATAGACCATCATCGTTTCTTATACAACTAATGTGGGAGTTGTTTGTGAGTTGGAAAGCTCATTTTTTCTATAGAAACCTAAGAGAATGACATGGGAAATATTATTGAATTCTTAATGCATTAGATAAGGAAAATACAATCATTTGTAATATTATATCATTGTCATATCATTATATCTAGATATAATATGCTTGATTAAATGATCTTTTGATATAGTACGTATTGTAGTGTATGTTAAAATCTATAAAGTATGTCATAACTATAGATGTACTTGACTAATAATGGTATTTTTGGTCTTCATGGACAACTTGATTGGATTTTAGAATGATATATATAAAATATATCTATATCTATATATAGTTATCCAACAACTATAAGAAATATTCGAGCCAAGTTTAATCCAAGAGGGGGAGTTTGTAGTTTCCCACCTTGGCAAGGTTAGCTTTGTGACACTTAGAGAGGGTGATTTTGATACAATGATATAATATTATGCATGATAGACTTATTTACATGCTTATATACTATAGACCTCATTTGGGTCACCTAGTTATTGTGTCTTATGACAATATCTATGGTTGTGTGTATAAGAATTGATTTTGTTTAAGAGCATATTATAAATGTTTTCTCTTTTGGTATCCTAGTTTGGACATAGGCATATGACATTGATGGTGATCCAATATTGAGACACATAGATCCATGGGTAATCATTCTTATGTGGAACATATGGTTAATTATGATTTATGGATGACATATGATTTGTAAGATTATCTATTCATAATCTTGTACTACGCAAGATGTGGCAGGGGACTTGGTTATTTGTAAACCATGATGCCCAAATTATAAATGACTTTCGAAGTCATGATACATGATTTGAATGATTATATATTATTAATCTTGTATTGAGCAAGATGTGGCAAGGGACGTGGTTATTTACAAACAAGGATGCTCAAATTATAAATGATTGTGGAAGTCACGATACATGATTTTTATGATTATATATGCTTAATCTTGTATTGAGTAGGGGATGACACGGGAAGTGGTTATTTGAAAACAAGGATGTTCAAATTATAAATGGTTGTGTAAGTCATTTCTCCATAGCCAAAATGACTATGGAAGTCATGCACAATCTTTGGTAAAATGTGAATAAGTTAATTATGAGATTCATTTGATTCCTTTGATCTATGACATTGTGATTTGTGCAGGCCTTGGAAAAATCCCTTACCAATGAACCATCATATGGGTATGAGCTCAGAATTACTACCTTAAGGTGAAGCATGACATTTCAAAGTAGAGTAGATTATAAGCCATGGAAATTAGGGTGCGGAGTCCTAAATCCATGAAATATAAAGACATGGATTCTTGGATCTATAATAAAAAGATAAGGGAGAGGAGTCCTAAATCGATGAAATATAAAGATGTGGACTATTAGATCTATAATATAAGGATTGGGACATGGAGTCCTAAATATTTAAAATATCAAGGTGTGGAATCTTAGATCCCTGGAGTAGATAAGGGCGCAAAGTCCTCAATATACTAGGTCACAGATATTTATGCAATAGGGATGTGGAATCCCTATTCTCCAGGAAGAAAAATACAACTCATGGGTAGCTGAGGGATGAATTTTCTTAATAAAATATCATTTCTGACAATTTTGGAGTGACTTTATACAAATAGAAAGTCATGCATTATGGGAATTTTAAGTTCTAAAGTGGGCCTCCTAAGAAAAATGTACAACCAAAATAAAATTGATAAGAACTAATGGTATACAAGATGATGATGTCAACCATGGGGAATGATTCACCTTTATTGGAGTAAAAAAGTGAAAAGATTAAAAAATAATAAAATAATAAAACTACTTTTTCAACTCGTATTTTCAACTTATATCCCTAAGTTTTTACTCAAATTTCAAGTGGGATTACTTGTTGGATGCAAAATTTAATTCCTCATCCAAGAAGTGCCAATGTTGCATAGTTTCAATGAACTTTGCTACATGAAAAATGAGAAATAAATGAAAAAACATGATTGCAATCATGTTTTTTCATGTATTTCTCATTTTTCATGTAACAGGGTCCATTGAAATTTGCAACATTGGTACTTCTTGGATGACGAATTAAATTATGCATCCAGCAAGTGTTTCCACTCGAAATTTGAGTAAACCCATAGGGAGATAAGTTAAAAATATGAATTGCAAAAATAGTTTTTTCTTTTTTCCCTCTAAAATTTGATGATTTAATTTAATCTTATTTTATTATTTCCACTATTATTTTATAATTTCTTTACAAGGCCCATTTAGACTTTAAAATCCCCCTAATATCTAGCATCTCAAGTATGACTTTCCAAAATAGTAAATCACCTTCAATCAATGGGTAATCAAGTATAGTTGAAGGAAAATCACTTAACTTATCATTAATCAATAATAATAGCTCAATATTGACTAAATCCTCAATATTATTAATATTACTATTATCTTTTACGATACTATGATATTATTATTAAAAGGAAATTACAAGTCACCTTCATCTCCTCAATTACTGCACACCTCTCTCCTTGATGATTTGCATGGCCTTCTGTAACTCTCTCTCTCTCTCTCTCTCTCTCTCTCTCTCTCTTTTAGTAATACATTACACTCTTTTTTATGCACTCATCAAAGAATGGCATATTACTCTTACACTCATTAAAGACATGTCATAAAAATATTCCTCTTATGCTCTCTTTAATGCATATGTTACACTCACCTTAGCCAAGGCATGCATACTTCTCCTTAATGACATGAGTTACACTCCTCTAAATGGAATACAAGGCATGCATCTTACTCCTATTTTATGAAAATAATTTGTTTCTCCTCTTATATATGTGTCTCATGTATTTTGGCTTGGAAGTGCATCTATGATATGAAGAGTGGATATATAATATATATATATATAGTATATATATATATATATATATATATATAATATATATATATAAATAGATATATATATAAGAGGGATAGACTTGGAGAGTAGCCAATCTCTTTCGAAATGAATTTGAAATTCCTAAACTAAATTACTAAGTATCTCTAATTGGTGGAACTCGTTGTGAGTGGTATTGTGAGTAAGTGAAACTTGTCTTCCTCATCTTGCCTTCTATATCTCTCTACTGCTATATTTTGGTACTGCTTGTGAGCTCTTATAGCTTGGGGTTCCAGGGGGAGAAATTGTCCCTAGATATGGTTGGGTGGATAATTGGATGGTTCAAATGAGTTGCTTAAGGGATCAAAGATGGATCATATTCTCAGGGACTGGAGTTGAATATCACTTGAAGTATAAATTTCATTGTCCCAAAATTGTAGTATAGCTTTAGCATAAAATAAAGGATATAAATTTAAATTGTTGTAAGCATCTAATTTTTGTTTAAGATTATGTTATTTGGAATCTTATTGGCTAATTCAAAATGAAGACTAAGAGTGGTCTACATGTATGACATTTATATATCAAGATGTTATGGAATTATTATTGGTGCAATTTATTGTACTAACCTTGGTATTGTAGCATTTCAGAAAGGAAATCCAAATATTACTGAAAGTAATTGCAATAGATAAATTCTAAAGGACTTGGGTAAGATTTTTATGAGTTATGGTTTTGTTTCATCTAATTAGAGGCATGTCTTCAAACTGGTTTCAGGATATTTTTCAAATCGTTTGACAAAATCCATGAATGGGAAACACTTTTATTCTTTTGTAATCAATATGCATGGATAAGTGTTAACTTTCATCCTACCAGAGTAGGAAATGAATGCATACCTGAAACATACCTGGAGGATTCACTAGATCAGTCATCAAAATGAAAATGAAAAAAAATGATGGCAGCCAAGAGTTTCAAAGAGAAGCATTGAGGTAATCTTCAATCATTATGTATTACAATAGTTCATGGTTCTTTCCATGTGTTTGTGAGAATGAATGAATGAAAATAATGTTTCATGAATCTCAAAGCCCTCAATCCACTTACAATGGATGAAATGATTTTGAAAAGAATTTAAACAATACATAAGTAATTACAATTTAATTCTATGTTGTTATTTATTTGGCATAGTTGTAGATTCAAGCTTGCATGTCATATGTTTGAAAGAATTTGTAAATAAAATTCCCGGGATCAACATATTTGCTACATTTTTAAATAATGCATCTCTGTGTGGTTTTGTAATTATTTAGGACAACATCAGGGGGTATTTGTGCCATTAGGACATGTAACCCTTGATTTTATTCGAAAAAAATCATTTTTAGAACAAAGATCATAAATTTGGGCAATTTTGCAGATTGATGATGTCAAATATGTTTGCTTGTTATCGAATTTTTTAGGAAAGACTAAAATCATTTAGTCCTTATTTCAAGATGCCAATATTTGGAGTTAAAATTATTAATTTTATGAGATAAATAGGTTGAAGAAGAATCTTAAACTCATTGCTTCCAAGTGTTTGACAAAACGCCTCAATTGTTTTTGGTTGCATGCTTGCAAAGTGTTTGTCAAAAGGCCTCGATGGTTGTAGATTGCATGTTTACAAAGTGTTTGTCAAATGGCCTGAATGGTTGTAGTTTTGTGCATCTAAATTGTTAGTGTAAAATTATTACTTAATATAGTTTATATGTACTAGAAATTTATAAATAGACTATTTAGTGATTGTATCTTCTTTTTGTTGGAAACAATTTTACAGTAACTAATTTTATAGGATTTTGTGAAAGTGGGAATAAAAAGTTTCATCTGAATTGCATGTATTAATGGGTGCAATCTTATGTTTTAATGGATGTAGCAAACAACTATTGTGCCCAATTTTTGCAAGTCCACTATTTTATTTGACACTTTTTGAAGAATAATATGCTTCTAAATTTGTTACAGTGATCGTTCTCACTGCAACATTCATTGTACAAGTCTCATGATTGAAGCATTGGCTTAATAACTGGGATTGGGAATTTTAATTGATGAATATGGAAATATTGTTGCGTCAATATATTTTGTGATTCCATTTTATAAATATATCATATTTATTAGATTTATTGATGAAGAGAGGCATATTCTTCCCTCAATTTCCTTACTATAGGTAGGTTACTACTCATAGACTTATATGTGATTTTTGTAATAGAAGAATTTTAATTTTGTGGTTATGATATCAAGAGTGAATAAGTGGATCTTATTTAGCATAATCTCGGAGATCAAATAATTTGATCTAGCTTAATTCTTGCACGTGGCATTATGGTGGAATTTATTTCCAATCTTAGTTAGAGCTCATGTATAAGTATGAAAAGAGCACATGCTATCATCTTTTAAAAATGAGAGGAAATTTGTTTTGGAATTCATTTTAGGGATAGTTTACCCCTAACTTCTTATGTGATATTCTTACCTTGAAATAGATGAAGGAACATGATTACATGATAGCTAAGTTAGTAATGTACATATAAAACTTAATAAATAAAAATTGAGTATTTGTGATTAATGCGACCTCTACTTATCTTTATTATTGATGGTTAGTAAGGTGAGACCTTACACTCTGCCTGTGCCATTCTCATGAGGTCTCCCTAGCAGGTAGTCGGGAGGTAGGTAGCCTTATGGGTTGAATGGCTAGAGGGATTTCAATTACTAGCAGACCACCTACCTCCATGTTGGAAAATAAGCAATGGTGCCTATTGTAAGATCTCACATGATTAATGGAAACAACTTGCCTATGGTTAGGGAACTGAATAAGGGGTACGCACTCGACATACCCCAACTAGTGAAAGAGAAGAGCCCGCTTTCTCTACATGGAGTGGAGAAGAAGTTTCTAATTTATTTAATCCCTTTCTGAATTTGCTGCCAAGAAGCTTGCATTATTTTGAATAATTTGAACGATAACAACACTGGAAATGAAGAGGCTCGCTACTAACTTCCACAATTATGCCCACTTATTAGACGGTGTTCTACAAAGCATAAGCCATAAAGGAACTTCACAACACAAGATAAATGCGAAAGAGGGGTTCTAGTTTGTTGCACTAAGTTTTGATATTCGATCATTTCAATGCTTTAGATTTGATTATCCATTCTAAATTGTAACTGTAATACTGAATTGCAATTGTAATATCAGTCTTCAATCCCATGGTTGAGTGTATTCAATCGTCTAACACCAAAATCAATGACAGACAACCACATAGGTGAGAGGGGCGTTCCTCTTAGAGGGAACACCTTATGACATAAATATTAATTTTAAATTATATTTTCTGTATCACGGGGGTGATGAAATGACATCCTATCACTACCCTACTCATTAGAGAGGGGAGGCATGGCCATCCCACATCCATTCTTCACATGCACAGTCATGAGAGTGTATTGCACACTCTTCAACATGATGCAACATTCATTATGTCACTCCATTTGGGACACTTTGATGGCCTACTATATAGGAATATTTTTCCATTCAGGATATGATTTCTCTCAGTTTTCCCCACCACCCTTCCTTTGTACACCGAGAACCTGTAATTTCCCTCCATAATGCCAACCCTTTGGCTCTCCCACTATGATTTCCATCACTCTTTAGATGGTTGGTCTAGGTCCTTTAGACCTTCGCCCCACTTCCATCTCCTTCGAAGAAGCTAAACTCTATTTTAATCTCACCCTATTTGCACCTAAACCTTGAGGTATTCATCGACATTCGCTAGGATCTTTGGTTTACATAAGAACATGGTGTAGTGAACTACTTCAATGCATAAGGAAACACATATGAAGTCTTGCCAAATTCCATAGATTCGATCATCAATTCTTGGGTTTACAGTTAATTGCTATACTATTAGTTCTATACCATTGGTTATCAGAGTTTTCAATGAGGCTTGATGAGGGACTTCGGGATATTCTATCTGTATTGGGTTTGTCTTTCCTCCTCTAGTATTTTCCTTTTTCTCTTGGTTCAGCATGTTATTCACTTACACCTAATGTGGATTTAAAACACAATGTCCTCATATGGGTTCTCTCTATCTCTAATATCTCCTACACTGAGCATTGTAGTGTCCCCCACTCTCAACTACTCATGTTGTTTGGATGACTATTGTAGTTAGATCCCTCACTGTATTATTTCTAGTCAATTACCCTCCTACTTTTCAACATTCTCTCCCTTCTTTTGCTCCTATTTACATTGTGGCTTCACCCTTATACATGTTTTTCACTATGGTGTGCCAAAGAGGCCACAACTACCAAGGTGCAACAAGCGAAGTAAAGGGAAGTTCTCGAGCCCTCCTCAAGGCCCATAATGTAGCTCAACGCTTCTATTTTTACACTAATGAATCTATCTAGCAAGAAACATTCCATGAAAATGTTAAGGTTCATGTAAACTAATAATAATTCACTAACGTTGAAGTTCTTACCTTGATTGCTAAGTAGCTGCCTGACCCAAGCCATACCCCAGGGTGCCAAAACCAATATCTTAGCACAATTGAGTTATAATGGAATATCAAATCCTTACTTAGCAAGGTCATTTTAGAATGAAATGAAGCCAAGAGGGAAATCCTAATGTAGCTTGATGAGCTTAAATAGGATCAGCATGACCTAAGATTGAAACGCAAAGACATGGATTTTTGATTAGCAAAGATTGAAGCCCTCTTGCATAAGGGAAAAGGACCTTCCTCCCCTGGAACACTTGTTGAGCCAATTAAGGTTTCCACCTTAATGTCGATTTGTAGACCAATTGGAACAAGACTAACAGCTATGTAGCCATACTTTCTAGATAATAGAATGTTATGAAATTTATCAATAAAAATAATTATATATATATATATATATATATATATATATATATATATATTTATGAAATTAATTCTATTTTATATTATTTTTTAACTAATATTTTTATTAATTTTAAAATTAAAATATTTTATATAAAATTTTGTTTAACAAAACTAAATGCAAAAATTAAATTTCCATTTATTTTCTTTTATATAAATTAATTTCTCTTTTCATTGTTTTATAATATATATATATATATATATATATATATATATATACTTATGAACATTAAATCTTAAATCTCATAGCTTACATAATACTCTATAACTTGTTAGAGCAATTTCCAATCAAACTACTTTCCATAAACTTTCATTCTTTATAATTTTAAATTTTAAATTAATTTTCTCCCACATAAATCAATTATTTATTTAATTCTAACCCATTATTTGTTTATCATTCAAAAATAACATTTCAAGTTATCATTCAATTCTACCCGCATTATCTTTTTATTATGGAAAGATAACATTTTAAGTAAAATGTTAAAGGAAATTCAATATCTTTATTTTTAGGTCCTCTATGTTGTTTAATTTTTAATATATTTATTATTTTTATTTTTTTTTTAAATATCCAAAATATATTTAATAGAATTTTAATTATATTTTAAATTAAAATTTAAAATATTTTAAACTCTATTTTTTTTTAATTCAAAAAAAATGTATAAAGGAATAATATTGATATCATATTATTAAAATAATTTATTAATATATAATAAATATATAGATATCCCTCGATGGGTGTGAGGCCCTGGGCATAGGGTGGTTTGGAATATCGTACCCACAACCTTGATAGAGGAAATGAATGAATGCCGTTAAGGAATGGCATGGTGTGGCCACCCGTGTGCGTGCAATCAAATGGGAGATGAATTTATCATGGTGCATTGTCTTTGTGATAAGGGTAATTTAGGGTAGGCATCACTAGTATAGGCAGCTCTACTACGAAGCAATGTTTTGGTTATCCGTTGCAGTGAGGGGATTCGAGCTTAACTATAGGGAAATCGGTATCTCAAATGAAAAAGGAGGCCTTTGTCAACATGGAAACCATTTTTAGCTTCCGTTGCAGTGAGGGGATTCGGGCTTAACTCTAGGGAAGTCAGTATCTCAAATGAAAAAGGGGGCCTTTGTCAACATGGAACCATTTTTAGCTTGCTGAAATGGAGCGAGAGTATGGATTTATGAATTACTGACTAGTGGTTTTGCTATCGGAGATATAGCATTTGACAAGGAGGAGTTACGAGGACTGGAAAGAAGAGAAAGAGTGTAAAAACCTAGGCTACATGAAAGAATTACTGTGGTCATTAAGTTTGTTTTTATCTCTTGAAGCAATAATGTATTTTACTTTATTTACTTTATGATAATGATTCAGGCTACAAAGACTAGATTACAATTGGTTACCTAATTAGTGAGAAATTAGAATTTCTAACATGTTAACAAAAATAAATTGTTTGAAATAGTTAAAAGAAATAGTTTCCAAGAAACAGTGACCCCTTTGCCTAGAGAGAGAAATATAGAGGGGGAAGATGAGCAAAAAGGATCGCAGAGCTACGTGGAATAAACCAATGGGAAAATTGCTCAAAGATAGTCAAAAGAAAGTACAGAACTTGAGGTTGGAGAGTGAGTCCTCAGGCCCAAGGTACTAACTGTAGCTAGATATAATGTTGTTGTAAAGGAGAGAAAGTGCTCAAAGGAGAGTCTGGAAATGATTGTGAGGCTCATGGCTGGGAGGAGAGAGTTTTCAGATAACTTTGGAATTTTATGTTGATAAGTTAATCAGATAAGTAATATAGCTTTTATTTAAGCAATGATGATCATGGATTAATAGAAAAATTCTTGCTTACAGTAATAAGGTAGCTCATTATATGGATTATAGGAAATTTACTTCAAACAGTAATATAATAAATTAAAAAGAAAATTTTCCTTATTACCCTAACATAATAATTCAGATGCTCAGTACAGAAGCATAAAGAAATTCATGTCAGAGGAACGAGTGTAACTATACGGTAAAGTCGTAAGGCTAGTAAATCACGAAGCCCCAAATGAGCATTCAGTTCCTGTTATTGTAGACAAAACATGCATTTTTATTCTGGAAAACCAATCGTATTATTTCTGATAGAATAAACTGTATTTTTAAGTCGTAACAGAGGAATTCTTCCCGTCAAGTGGAGTGAGTAAATATTTTAGTCAATCACTCAAGAGAAAGAGATTTCGCTGTAACATAGCATAAAAGAAACAGCCAAGCGACTCCTCAAGCATAGACATTTACATAAATGATTTAACAGATGCATCAAATCGAAAATAAAGATACTAACAAATATTCCAGAACAGTCATATAAACCCTTTCATAGTCACTTAATGAAAACTGTGTAGTTATAATTTCCAACATCTTATCTCCGATAAGTACAATAAAGTTTATCTCCAACATATTATAGTAGCAGGGCGTGGTGGCCTATATACATATAACCAAATGGAGGTAAAACCCAAAAGAGGGAAAAACCCTTGAGTTTGTATGACATCAAAAACTAACTATTCCGACGGAGTTCTGTACTCATTAACTTACAAAAAAACAAAGATTAGATAGCCTTTTGAATCCAAAAGGAAAAGCAACATGATCAACTTTGCAACCATGACAATTAGCGGAAATGGCAGTTAACTATTTATAAAGTATTCTAGATAAAAGATGAGAATTGGGTAGGTTCCGATAGAAACTCTCTACCAAGCAATTTTTCACATACATCTAAACCATAAGAATCACACTGGGTGAGCTTCAGTGAGTAGTTTCCAACCTACAGATAGTTGAGTAGGGTATCAGTCCTTGTAACCTTGGAGGGTGTGGGATTGACTCCATAATAACCCCGGTAAGGCAACATGTTACCTATGACATCATAAATATATCATTATCTAAACTATGTCTTCTATTAAAGAAATCAACTAAAGACCAGAGCAACTAAGATTAAAACCTCACTTGAGCACTGGAGGTTCCATCCAGGAGCGGTCAACCTACGTAAGAAAGCATCACCTATCTATAAGTAGTATGGGGAAATAAGTTGAACTGTAAAATGATTCCAAAGAATGTAAGCTCGCCTTCCTAGAGTCGGCACTAAAACTCGTTAAACCTCGATGAAATAGAGAAGCCCTACAATGCCCCTGAACTTGGAGGGTTACCTAACAAGTCATTACAATCTGTGAGGCAGTAAAGCAGGTAAGAGAACTAACTGTTATGTAAAAGCCTATACAAATAGGTGAAGTGCTCCATTACCTCCTTGAGTAGGATGGCCAACCAATACCATAACTCCTGATAGACAAGTTACAAAACCAACTAAAGACTTGCTAGATGAATTCGTTGCAGAGTGGCCGAACCATCAACCCTCCAAATGCAAATGACTTTCCTTTCAGTCGAAGGCGGTGGGCGGGGTTGTTGGAACAACCCTAATCCCTCTCCACTATTGCATTCCTCCAGACAGATCAATGGATGCAAGCAAGAACATGTGTTGTGTTGATGCTTCAACGATGAATAGATAACTACCAGAGAACAACCCCAAATCATACTGCATGGAGAGACGTACCCAGTGCTTTTACTCGGTAGTAGGGTGACGGGCTTATTGCCCCGAGTGAGGCCATGTGCCTTTTTAATGCATGTCATAGAGCATAACACAAGTTGTATGGAATTAACAACATATATAAAATCAATCAAATGTGTCGTTGAAAACCTCACTGCCACCTTGGCATATTAAATAATCAATGTAATAATTCATAAGTTTACGCCTTGCCAGTTTATTATTATTATTATTATGTCCTGTCTAATTTTTACGATGTTACAAATAGTATCAGAGCTCGGGTTTATACACTGAGACTCTTTGGGATATATATATATATATATATATATATATATATATATATATATATATATATATATATATATATATGCAATAACTGTAATTTCTTTAATTTAACTAAATAAAATATATATGTGAACACAAAGACTTCCTCAATACAAAAAGGTAGAATGGAGAGGAGCCTGATTCTCCAGAACTAGCTTATGTGAATGCTAACCCTAACATTTGGATACAACTGGGTGAGGAAACTCATCAAGCTAAGGCAGTTTTACTCAAAACAATTCAACAGTTGCATCTTGAGATGACAATTTTAAGAACAGATAATGAACTGTTACATCTAGAATATGAGAGGATTCTCAGATGGCTATCAAATCGACAAAACCAATGACATCCATACCTGAGTGCTCAAGATAGAGTGAAGATCTCAATGGCTCAGCATGGTGACGAAAATGGTGAGTCAGCTGAAAGACACGGGGAGGATGAAGAGGGATGCTGGAAAATGTTTCTGACTAGCACAAGACAAAAAGACAGAAATCTGAATTACAAGGAGAATTCAAAAATATTAAATCGTCACTCTTTGAAGGGGAATCTAAATGGGCAATGAAATCTTTGTTAAGTTATATGAGAAAATATTTTCAGATTTACGAGTACACCGATAAGCTGAAGGCACGATTGGAAGTTTATCAGTTAGGGGTTAAGGTAACCGTTTGGTGGGAAGAAATCAAAATAGTAAGGAAAATTGACAAGGAACAGTTGACATGGAACAAATTCCAAAAAAATTTCAAAGATAAGTATTTGATTGAACATTATTATGGTGAAAAAGCAAAGAAATTTCAGGAGTTAAGATTGCGAACCTTAACTATGGATGAATATGTGGCACAAACCTCTTTACTATGCTATGTGCCTTATATATAGTCGGAAGAGGCTAAGATTCAATGTTTCATTAGTAGCTTACCCAATTTTATGAAGGAGAAACTTGAGTTTGACTACCCCAAAACAATGGATGATGTAGTGCGGAAAGCCTGCATATGTTACCAACAAATGAAACAGAAAAATGAAGCATCTAAAGGAGGGTCAAAAAGGAAGGGAAGGAACCTGATTCCAAACAGACACACAAAATTTTCTAATGGCAGGAATATACAGTGAAAACTTAGTAAGTTCCTACTAAGGAATCTGCCCAAAGCTACTTTTTCTGAAGCCAGAGAGTCAGAAGGACTTGGTAGATCTATTAATGACCAATAGTCAAAACCATCACTACAATGCTGGGGATGCGGAGAAACGCACTATTAAAAAAATTGCTCACATAATCAAGGACGAAACAACTATCAAATATGAAGGAAGAATCCATGGTTGGAGTAGTGGCAAAGAGCATGCCTAAGATCAACGTTGCTCTAGATGATCATCAGGCAGAATATCAGCCGACCACAATCAAATGTGGAGGTATGATTGCTAAGAAACTTGTCTCTATTTTGTCTGATCTCGGTCCTAGCTTAAGCTATGTTAGTCCTAAGGTGGTAGAAAAGTGTCTACTGCAGAGAAGAAAGCTTCCAAAACCATGTCTGGTTTAATTAGCTACCGTGAAAAAAAGAAGGGTAGTTGCAAAAAAAGAACATTGTCCCTTAACAGTTTCAGGACAACCCATTGACATGGACCTTAACATACTTCCTTTGAGTTCATACGACATTTTAATCAGGATGGATTGGTTGGAAAAGTGTTGGTCCCTAGTTGACTATAAGAAGAAAACCATCAGTTTTATCACAAGATTAGGACAAAGGAAGGAACTTCAAGGAATCAAGACAAATACAAAAATGTGTCCTATTACTGCCAGTCAACTAGGAAGGTTTATTATGAAAGGCTGTCAAATATATGTTGTTCAAGTGGGATTTACAAACACCAAAAGCAAAATGACTTCTTTGGAAAATATCCTTGTCATTCAAGATTTTTCTATTGTATTTCCTGAATCCATTCCTATATTACCACCCAAGCATGAGATTGATTCCACCATTGAACTAATTTCAGGTGTAGCCCTATCTCCAAGGCCCCTTATCGCATGAGCATACTTGAATTGACAGAACTCAAAATGAAACTCTAGGATCTCATGGATAAATAGTACATCTACCCCAGCGTGTCTCCATGGAGAGCCCCCGTACTATTTGTAGAGAAGAAAGATGGAACTTTGAGATTATGCATCAATTATCATTAGTTAAATAAACTAACCATTAAAAACAAATATTCCCTTCCACATATTGATGATTTATTCGATCAGGTGCAAGGAGCAAAGTATTTTCAAAAATCGATTTAAGGTTTGGTTACCACCAAATAAAGATAAAGGAGGAGGACATCTATAAGACTACATTACAAAGTTGGTATGGGCATTATGAGTTAGTGGTGTTTCCGTTTGGCCCCACAAATTCCCCAAGTACCTTTATGAGCTTGATGCACGGTATTTTCCAGCGCTATCTTGATAAATGTGTACCGATTTTAATTGACGACATTTTACTATATTCTAAGAATCAGGAGGAACACAAAGAACATCTAAGAGTAGTGTTGCAAACACTGCGGGAAAATCAGTTATATCCTAAATTTAGAAAGTATGACTTTTTGGAAGATTAGATTCAATATTTGGGTCATGTTATATCACCAAATGGAATAGTGGTAGAGCTAGAGAAGATCAAGACAATTATGGAATGTACCACTCCAAAGAATGTCGTGGATATCAGATCATTCCTGGGTTTGGCTGGTGATCCAGGTCCGGGTGTGACAAAGGACCCTTAGAAGACCTTTTACTTTCGTGATGTGTTAAATTGCATTTTTAAAAGAACATAACTGAATACATCTGCATGCTGTAAAAAAGAAAAACATGACAATCATCAGAAACATAAAATACAAGACGTTGATAACGAAGTTCATCCAGGAGCGACTACATCTCCGGGACGCGGTGTCAAGATGATGTAGGTCATTCCATTAAGTGTTGTCAATAGTGATGGTGTACATACGAGGTGATTTCACTATCATACAAGGAAAATGCCCTCATGCAGGTGTGGTGTTAAGTGATGTTCCACTACAGGAACCCTCAGTAAAAAAAGGACCCATATCAGTATGACAGAAACCTCATGCATGATAAATAACGTGCATCTCGACAACATGGCATAAAAGGGATCTCAATGCAAACATACATAGCGACACATGTGTATCCCATCAACATACAACAAAGGGATCTCAAACACAACATGACGAATCCTGACAACAAGTACATCTCACAAATGATTCTGCATCACATCAAGAAGGAATCATGAAAACAAGTAAGAAACAAGATCCCACATCAAACATCAAATAGGGATCTATGAGCATAATGCATAGCAAGAATAAGTACTTGAACACTGCATCTACCTCACATCTAGGGGCCATCTAAAGAAAATGATGTCGAGCTACTGAAGTTGTTCGAACCATCAATCTTGCAGTGTCAGATCTCATGGAATGATTGGTCGCACGTCAAATGCTTACACCTACACTCTAACTAGAAAAGTGGCCGAAAAATGAAATGAGTAAATGGAAAATCTGAACACACCATTAGATTTTTGGCGTCAAATAGTGCAAAATCGACTGTCAAATTTCTGAATTATGAGAAAATGGAAATCTAGGGGTCAAGGAATTTTTCGATTCCCCCTAGATTCATCAAAGATTCCCTCCTTTGGGTCCTCTACAAATCTGTTGGTCAGATCAAGAAACTCACTGTGCCATCAAGTTTGTGTCACTGAGAGGTGTAAGTTTGACATAAAGTTTGTCCAATTTGGACACGACAAAAATTTCACCCTCCTGGAAATTTCGCTCTATCATGGTTCCACCTTCATTAAAAATTAATTAAAAAATTCACCTCAAGTTCTGTGGACACTCTTGGTTCCTCCATGCTGCCTTGGGTGCATTGTACAATTGAAGGCTTACATAAATTTTCAGGTGGATTAATCAATAAGGTTGTTTGGAGGATTGGTATGAAGTTTGAATAATGAAGAGGTCGGGTGGTCAAACCCTGACCCCTCCATTTAATACCCTTTTGTTTTAGAAGCTACACATAATTTTTTTCTTTTGTTGGAGGGGTGTCAAGTCCTCATTGTGCGACCCGCCCCATAATCCTCTACAACTCCATATGAAGGTTGGCTCATTAATGACGCGTTTTATTGTGTGATATGTTATGGGTCATTGGTGCATTAACGGTGGCTTGATACTTGGAGCATGCACCATATATGGTTCAAGGTGGTTGCATCAAAGGTATTAGTGTGGGTGCCCAAGTGGTGGGCCAGCCATTCCGGCTAGGTAGGTTCGAACCCCGCCGCCCACTGCTTAATATGTGGCATGTGGTGTAGCTTGGTGGGGCGTGGGCTGGGTCCACCAGCAGTAGCCCACCCATTGCCCGAAGTTAAGTGTATTACGGGATTTTGGAGGAGGGTTCAGTGGGGTCATGGCTGCCGGCCGATATATTAACATTTATGGTTGCGGTTGGGCGTTGCGGTTCGGCTGGCGGGGGTCATGGCCTGTCGTCCCTTTAATAATAAACTTTTTTTTCATGAAGTTTTAGGGTGGTGTGGGTGGTGGCCCAATACCTCATATATATTCTTTTTATTTTTATTTTAAGAAAATAATAGTGATTTTTAAAGGTTCGAAAAGTGACTGAAGGAGACAAACTAACCAAGCTAGAAATTTTCCTCGAATCTAGTGGCCAAATTTTGTCCAAATTGTTGCCTCCTTAACCTTGCCTAGTTATCAAAAGTCAACCAAAATTTGATTGCTTCTAACTTTCTTATATAGACCTGGTTTAACGAACCATTCACACCACCATGATCAGGAGGACGAGATCTATGCTCTGGTTCTAGTTTGAAAGAAATTTTATCACTTTTATTTTCAAGCTTCCATAAGCCCTCTTTGTCCTATGTGTGTCTCTGGAGCCACCTGGATAAATCCTCCTCACTGAGGAGCTTTTGGTTCTCCAAAAGCATGAAAAACAATCTGCAACTTTTCTATACCTTGTTTGCATCACAAGCGTCCTCAAAGGTCTCGCTTCCATCTCCTTCTCCTTTGTTCTTCAGAGCCTTAAGCGATTAGCCAACACCTACCACGTTTGTAACCTGTAGTACATTGTTTTTAAATTTACATGATTCTCTTACATGACCAAGTAATGACCCAAGCATCTAATACTTTTCATGAGTTTACATACTATGTGGTCAAGTTTACATCGAAATGGAAACAATGCCCTAGCTACGAAAACAAGGCCAACATATAATTTTTGCTTCAACAAGTGATGAAAACACATGATCACTACAACACATGATTTACAAGGATAAGGCCAAACACTATTTTCTTTGACGAGTGATGGAAACACAACATCACTTTTAGAGTTTATCATGCAAGACAAAATAATACTAGACATCATTGTTGTTGAAAAAGTGATGGAACAGGTCATCACTTTTACATTTTAAAATGAAACAAATGATTTACAAAAGCTCGACCATGACAAGCTAACATATCTAGAAACCATTTTTCACTTATCGTTGTGAATGGGTCATCCCCCTGTGTTGGTTTTTCTTGTCAAGCAATTTCTTCACCTGCTTCATGCACCGACACTTTGTCTTTAAGACACTTCTTTGGATGGAGCCTCCAACATGTGGCTCTTTGATGGCCACTTATGTCACAATGACTGCAATAGGTTTTCTTCCTCCATATTTTCTTAACATGTTTCTATCCTTACTGTCGAGAAGGTCTTTCATGCCTCCTCCTTTTGTGTGCTACTATTATTTTCCAACAATTAGAAAATGTACGGTTATGTAATCCACAAATGGTACATGTTTTTTGATGCCATGTTTTACTTTCATCATTAAAAACATGATTATTGTCGAAATGAACATTCGAATGTCGAGAGTGGTTATACCTTTCCTTGTTTTCTCTGGTGTAAGTATGGCAATGAGAGCTTGGCTCAATTCTCTCCCTACAATGGGCACTACAATGGGATGATGGGGATCTGTTCCCATCATTCTCTTCCCTCGATGATTTTGACGATGTCTCGGAAGAACCTGACATTTTTGAGAATTCTCCCTTGGTGTGTCTCAAGCCTGCAAATTAAGGTCTCTGCACAACCTCCAATGGTTGAGTTATGCCTTGGTTATTAACATCAAGTTCTTTTCCTCCTCATGCCTCATCCTTGTAAGGAGCCTCATGTTTGTCCCTATAATTGGGATCTCCAAATCTGCAACAGAAGTCATACTATGTGAAGATGAAATAGAAAGGAAATCAACATCTTTTACCTCCTTTGTCGATTTTCAAAAAGTTGATGAGGGTTTCTCATCATCTATTGTTGGTGGTTCACTAGCTGTCTCGGCGCATTTCCCAATATGCTTTCTGACATACCCAAGTCCTGCTTGATGGGGTAACTCTCCTACATTGATGAGGTTGACAATGTCTTGGCCATTAACACCCAATCCTTTTCCTTCATACCCCATTTTCTTCAACAGTTTGGAGCCAATTCCTGTGGTATGATTTTGAAAAATAGTGAAATCATCATCAAGACACATACATGAATTTAGAGAATTACATTTGATCTCACATGGGTCACGTCACAACTTTTCCAAGGCCTCGTCCTTTGCTTGCAGTTGTCATAGAAAACTATGTTTTTACTCTTTCTCTTCATGTAGATGCATCTTCAATTCAATGTTCTCTGTTTG
Source organism: Pinus taeda (assembly GCA_000404065.3). Classification (NCBI taxonomy): domain Eukaryota; kingdom Viridiplantae; phylum Streptophyta; class Pinopsida; order Pinales; family Pinaceae; genus Pinus; species Pinus taeda. The sequence goes on along the minus strand of APFE030741010.1, from coordinate 29,599 downwards.
AAGACCTTGGTTTTTGTGCTTCAGTTCTTCTAGGGCCTCTTCCATGGCTTGCAACTGAAGTTTCGTTCGCTCCTTTTCCTCTGTCTCTTTTTGTAGAGTTTCATACATTATTTTCACCCTTTTGGAAATTTTGAGCATGGTCTCGTACATCGCTTTTTCATCCTCCATCGCTGGATGTTCCATTGTTCACACTTGTAATTCACATCCATGTAAAGACCACTTTGATACCACTTGATCCAAGTTTGGGTGTGAGAAAGGACCCTTCCAAGACCCTTTACTTTCGTGATGTGTTAAATCTCATTTTTAAAAGAACATAACTGAATACATGTGCATCCTCTAAAGAAGAAAAACATGACAATCATCAGCAACATAAAATACAAGATGTTGATAACGGAGTTTGTCGAGGAGAGAATACGTCTCCGGGCCTCGGTGTCAAGATGGTGTAGGCCGCTGCATTAAATGTTGTTAATAGTGATGGTGTACATATGAGCTGATGTCGCTATCATACAAGGAAAATTCCCTCACGCAGGAGTGGCGTTAAGAGATGTTCTGCTATAGGAACTCTCAGTCAAAAAAGGACTCCTATCAGTATGACATAAACCTCATGCATTATGAATAAGGAGCATCCCACCAACATGGGATAAAAGGGATCTCAATGCCAATATATATATTGACACATGAGTATTCCATCAACATACAATAAAGGGATCTCAAACACAACATGACAAATCATGACAACAAGTACATCCCACGAATGATTTTGCATCATATCAAGCAGGAATCATGAAAAGAAGTAAGAAATAAGATCCCACATCAAACATCAAATAAGGATCAGTGTAGCACAATGCATAACAAGAAAAAGTACATGAACACTACATATACCTCACATCTAGGGGCCATCTGAAGAAAATAATGTTGAGCTGCTGAAGTTGTTCGAACCATCAATCTTGTAGTATCGAACCTCATGGAATGACTGCTCGCACGTCAAACGCTGACACCTGCACTCCACTTAGAAAAATGGCCAAAAAATTAAATGAACAAATGGAAAATCTAAACACACCATCAGATTTGTGGGGCTGAATAGTGCAAAATCAACTGTCAAATTTCTAAATTCTGAAAAAATGGAAATCTCGGGCTCAAGGAATATTTTAGATTCCCGTAGATTCGTCAAAGATTCCCTCCTCCGAGTCCTCTACAAGTTTGCTGCTCAGATCAGGAAATTGACTATGCCATCGGGTTCGTGTCGCTGATAGGTGTAAGATCGACATAAAGTTTGACCAATTCAGGCATTGCAAAAATTTCACCCTCCTAGAAATTTCGCTTAGTCATGGTTCCACCTACATTAAAAATTAATTAAAAAATTTCGCTTCGAATTCTGTGCCCACTCCTACTTCCTCCATGCTTCCTTGGATGCACTGTGAAAATGAAGGCTTATATAAATTTTCAGGCGGATTAATCAATAAGGTTGTTTGGAGGATTGGTATGAAGTTCGAATAATAAGGAGGAGGTCAAGGGGTCAAACCCTGACCCCTCCATTTAATACCCTTTTGTTTTAACGACTGCATATAAATATATTTTTTTAGTTGGAGGGTGGTCAAATCCGCATTGGGCGGCCCACCTCGTAATCCTGCATAGCTCCGTATTAAGGTTGGCACATTAATGGCATGTTTTTTTGCGTGATATGATATGGGTCATTCATGCATTAACAGTGGCCTGAAACCTGGAGTACACACCATATATGGTTCAACGTGGGTGTGTCAAAGGTATTGGTGTGGGTGCCCGAGTGGTGGGCCATCCATTTCGGCTGGCCAGGTTCGAACCTTGCCACCCATGGCTTAACATGTGGCATGTGGTGTAGTTTTATCAGGCGTGGACTGGGTCCACCGGAGGTGGCCTGCTCACTGGCCGAAGTTATGTGTATTACGGGAGTTTGGGGGAGGGTCCGGCGGGGTCATGACCACCTGCCCATATATTAACGTTTATGGTTGTGGTTGGGCCGACAGGGGTCATGGCCTATCGACCCTTTAATAATCAACTTTTTTGTTATGAAGTTTTTGGGTGGTAGGGGTGGTGGCCCGCCACCTCATACATATTCCTTTTTTTTTAAAGAAAATATTAGTCATTTTTAAAAATTTGAAAAATGACCAAAGGAGACAAAATAACCAGGCCACAAATTCGCTTGGAATCCAATCCAGGTTGGCTAAAATCTAGTAGTTGGATTTTGTCCAAATTGCTACCTCCTTAAGCCTGCCTAGTCAGCAAAAGTCAACCGAACTTTGACTGCTTCTAAATTTCGCATATTGACTTGGTTTAATCAACCATTCACACCACCATGATCGGGACAACAAGATCTACACTCTGGCCTTGATTCAAAATCATTCTGATCACTTTGACTTTTGAGCTTCCATAAGCCCTCTTTGTCTTGTTTGTGTCTCTAGAGCCATTGGATTAGCTGGGTACTATCGTCGGTTTCTAGAGGGATTTTAAAAAATTTCCTTCCCAACGACTTCTTTAAAGAAAAAGGGGTGCACTTTATAATGGATAGTCTAGTGTCAACAAATCTTCGAAAGACTAAAAAACCTACTTACCACTACACCAATGTTAAAGATAGCAAATCTGGAAAATTCTTTCGTGGTTTGCATTGATGCAAGTAAAGGTGTGGGCAGACTGTTGACACAAGAGGAAACGTTATTTCTTATGAATCATAGAAATTGAAGGAATATGAACAACGATATTCTCCTTATGACCTTGAATTAATTGTTGTAGTACACACACTTAAAATGTGGCGACACTATCTATTGGGGACGAAATTTCTACTATTAACTGATCATAGCATTCTTACAAACTTTTTCAGCCAATCTAGTGATCCGGATTTATACAGGAACGCAATAGATTATAGAGATAACCATAAATATAGAGATGCGATAACCATAAATAAAGAGATGCAGCGGAAATAACACTTCATTTCATTAATGGAAAATACCGAAATATGCTTACAACCAGAATTGGAAATAAACCAGCTAGGACGATGGTAGCTTATCTCTGAGAAGAGATGTGTAGCTACATGTCTCTGAACTGTTTCGAACTTGTGTTACAATGAGGCTCGAAGGCCTACTTATTATTGAGAAACAATGGAAAACCCTTCACATTCCAAAGCCGACCCTTAGAAGATGAAACGTCAAATTGTGGAACCCGTTTTGGGTAAATTGGTACATCAATTTCCCGGGGTCGTAACTTTGGCATACGATCTCTGTTTGACGCGTATAATAGCTCATTAGAAAGATCTATTCGAGCACTATCATTGTTGGAACAGGCAACATCCGTCCATCCCGTGGACCCATGTTGCCCCTGGATTCCCCAAAAAACGTCGTTTAGGGCCTCAAAACGGCTCCGGAAGTTCAGGACCCGAAAAACTGCTAAAAATAGTAAGTTGTGCTATAATTAAGGAAACTGAAAATGCTGAAAGAGAGAATTGTGGGGGGTCCAAATGGGATAGGTGGGTGGCCACCAACATCCACCTGGATCATTCCTCCCCCCTTAGGAAGCAATGGTCCCCATTGCGTTGAGTTCCTCCATCTGCTGAACTTGTTTTGCACTGTCTGATGTGTCCAGTAATGGTGGGAAGCATGGTAGATGACGGTCCACATTGAACACTTGGTGCAGGTGAAGGAATGGAGGAATGCTGTGCTCCAAAGCATTGTTCCCCACAAGCTTGGTACTGCTGTAAGGACCATGTTGGAGTGGTCTGAGCTTCTGATAGGTTCTGGTAAGGCGTTCTTTCTGTCGATGCAACCAGACTTTGTTGCCCACCTGAAGCTTGTGTGGTACCCCTATGGGTGAGGAGAAGTTGTTCCTGTGTTCTGTCATGACCGTATCCCTTTGCTGCTGCTCCTGTGTGGAGGAACCCTTTGCGGTGGTCATAGATGTAGCAACGATCTTCCCCTTACTTTGGGAGTGAACCATACAGATGAATTTCCTGGTCTGTGAGATGAGCTTGCTGCCTTTCTTAGCAGTGATCAAAGATGTGGCGGTAGGTGGGGCTACCTCCGGTATCATGTATAATGAATTATTCAAAGAAACAATGACAGCGCGAGGCCTTGACTCATACACAACATGTCGCCTCCATAAGTATGGTTGGCCTAATAATACATCACAAACATCCAGAGGTGTAACATCACACAATACCTCGTCGATGAATGGTTTGATGTTGTACAGAAGGCGGCACTGCTGGCGAACTTTGAGATCTCGTCCTTCATGAAGCCACCCGATACTGTATGGCTGTGGCTGTGGTGTAGTCAGTAGGCCCAACCGCTTCACGACCTTTGGTAAAATCAGGTTCTTTTGGCTGCCACTGTCGACAATGAATTGTAGCGGCGAACCCTTCACCCACATCTGTGAGTGGAAAAGACGTTCCCC
>APFE030741010.1:5000-24208 GCA_000404065.3 Pinus taeda | reverse complement strand
AATCTTTTCCCGACTTGAAAATTCATGAACAGAGAAATACCCATCTAGCAGATTTAACCATTTATCTACATCATCTGTGTCTATTTTACCCTCGAAGATGGGGATTTCAAAATTAACTTGTACCTTAAAGGGCGTGGCGTTTCCAGAATCGCTGTTGGAAGCTGATGCGTCACCTCTAGGTAGCCGCTGAAGGATCTGCGCAAAGCTATCCATCATCGCGTTCCTTTGCCGCTCGAGTGCTTCTTTGAGCAAGATTTTGATAGGATCTCTTGCCCCCTTGTATTTCTTCTCATCTGCCATGGGAGGCCATCGGGATTTGCGAGGCTGGTCTTGCAAAGGCTCGACCAGTTCAAGCCCTAACTCCTTATATCCTGACCTCGTCGGGGACATGCGAAGAAAAACCGAGAAAAAAACAGACCGCTCTGATACCACTGATCCGGATTTATACAGGAATGCATAGATTACAGAGATAACCGTAAATACAAGAGATGCGATAACCATAAATAAAGAGATGCAGCGGAAATAACACTTCATTTCATTAATGGAAAATACCGAAATAAGCTTACAACCAGAATTGGAAATAAACCAGCTAGGACGATGGTAGCTTATCTCTGAGAAGAGATGTGCGGCTACATGTCTCTGAACTGTTCCGCACTTGTGTTACAATGAGGCTCGAAGGCCTATTTATTATTGAGAAACAATGGAAAACCCTTCACATTCCAAAACCGACCCTTAGAAGATGAAACGCCAAATTGTGGGCCCCGTTTTGGGTAAATTGGTACATCAATTTCTCGGGGTCGTAACTTTGGCATACGATCTCCGTTTGACGCGTACAATAGCTCATTAGAAAGATCTATTTGAGCACTATCTACAATTGCACACATATTTATGAAGGAAATTTTTCGTCTACACAGGATACCCAAGGCGACAATTTCTTATAGGGATGTAAAATTTACACCCATATTCTGGAAAACCCTCTTTCCAGGATTAGGTACCGAGATCCAATTTAGTACTACTTACCATCCTCAAATAGACAGACTAGCCAAATGGGTAAATCAAGTGCTGAAGGACATGTTATGCATGTTTATGATTCCACAGCCACATAAGTGGAAGGACTACCTCCACCTAGTGGAATTTGCATATAATAATGGACATTATGAATCATTGGGCATGAGCCTCTTTGAGGTATTATATGGAAGAAGGTGCATGGTACCAATGGATTTGTAATAGTCGAGTTGATAAGATAGCATTGGGTCTCAACATGCTAGAAGAAATGGAGACTATTAAGAAGGTTTGACAGAAGCTAAGGGCGGCCTAAGATAGGTAGAAAATGTATGTTGATAAAAAAAGGACATACATAGAATTTCAACTAGGAGATCATGTATATCAAAGTGTAAAGCCTCAAAAAAGTTCCTTACAATGGAGGGGTTATGCTAAGTTAGCACCCTAATACTGTGGACCTTTTCAAGTCTTGGAACGGATTAGACTAGTAGTATATAAGCTTGCATTACCAAGCCACATTGGGGTCCACAATGTTTTCCATGTTTTGTTGCTAAAAAATATGTGTACACACATTATAATTAGCTTGGAGAATATTCATGTAATCAGTTAAGGGAATACATATTTTATCGGATAAACTATTTTTGAAAGAATTATGACTATGAATTGTTTGTGTACAGGTTGAATTGAAAGGAAAGTTCCTGGCAGAACTTCTTCGTATTCGCAATTCAAGAGAAAGCACCTTGCGGAAGCCAACCAGCACCTAGGTTAAAGTGTAGTAAAGGCACTTTGGCCCAGATGAGGCCACTTGGGAAGAGGAGCGGTTTATGCGGGAAGCTTATCTGGTGCTATTTTCTTAAATCAGCAGAAGACCAGGGACGATGATCCTCCTATGGGGGGGGGGGGGGGGGCGAGATGTAACACCCCAGGCTACATGAAATAATTATTGTGGTCATTAAGTTCATTTTTAAGTCTTCATGTATTAATCTCTTTTACTTTATGATAATGACTAAGGCTAGAAAGTCTAAATTGCGATTGGTTACCTAATTAATGAGTAATTAGGATTTCTGACATGTTAACAAAAATAAATTGTTTGCAATAGTTAAAAGAAACAATTGCTAAGAAATAGTGACCCCTCTACCTGGAAAGGGAAATATAGAGTGGGAAAGAGGAGCAAAAAGGATCCCAAAGCTGGGTGGAATAAACCAATGGGAAAATCGTTCAACCACAATCAAAAGAAAGTACAAAACTTGAGGTTGGACAGTGAGTCCTGGGGCCCAAGGTATTGACTGTACCTGGATATAATCCAGTTGTAAAGTAGAGAAAGTGATCAGGGGAGAGTTTGGACATGGTTTCCAGGCTCATGGTTAGGAGGAGAGACTTTCCAGATAACTTTGGAATTTTATGTTGATGAGTTAAGCATATAAGCAATATAGCTTTTATTTAAGCAATGATGATGATGTATTATTAGAAAAATGCCTGCTTATAGTAAGAGGGTAGCTCATTATATGGATTATAGGAAGTTTACTTGAAACAATAATAGAATAAATTAAAATAGAAAAAATTTCTTATTACCCTTATAGAATAATGCAAATGCTCAGTACAAAAGCAGAAATAAATTCATGTCAGAAGAATAGTGTAATTTTACAGTAAAGTCGTAAGGCTAGTAAATCACAACCCCAAATGAGCATTCAGTTCCTCCTATTCTATCCAAAACATGCATTTTTAAACTGGAAAAGTATTCATATTATTTCTGATAGAATAAACTGTATTTTTAAGCCGTAATAGAGGAATTCGTCCCATCAAGTGGAGTTAACAAATATTTTAGTTAATCACTTAGGATAAAGAGATTCTGCTTTAACATAGCATAAAAGAAATAGCCAGGTGAATCCTCAGGCATAGACATTTACATAAATGATTCAACAGATGCATCAAATTGAAAACGAAGATACTAACAAATATTCCAGAACAATTATATAAACCCTTTCATAGTTGGTTAATGAAAACTGTGTAGTTATAATTTAACTAAATAAGTAAAGCTTATCTCCGACATCTTATAATAGAAGGGTGCAGCAGCCTATATACATATCACCAAATGGAGGTAAAACCCAAAAGAGGGGAAAACCCTTGAGTTTGTATTACATCGAAAACTAACTATTTTGGAGGAGTTCTGCGCTCATTAACTTATAAGAAAAAAAATATTAAATAGCATTTTAAATCCAGAAAGCAAAGAAAAATTATCTACTTTGTGACCATGACAATTAATAGAAATGGCACTTAATTATTTATAAAGTCTTCCATGTAAAAGAGAAGAACCAGGTAGGTTTAGGCAGAAACCCTCTGGCAAGTGATTTTCCGCATACATCTAAACCATAGAAATCAAATTGGGTGAGCTTCAGTGAGTAGTTTCCAACTTGTAGATAACAGAGTAGGGTATCAATCCTCATAACCTTGGAGGGCATGGGACAAACTCCATAAGTACCTTGGTAAAGGAACGCGTTACCTGTGACATCATAAATATATCATTATCTAAAGTATGTCTTTTATTAAAGAAATCAACTAAAGAACAGAGAAACCGAGATTAAAATCACACTTGAGCACTGGAGGTTCCATCCGGGAGCAGTATGCCTACATAAGAAAGCATGACATGTGCATAAGTAGTTTGCAAAAATAAGTTGAACTGTAAAACAATGTCAAAGCATGTGAGCTCACCCTCCTAGAGTCGGCACCGAAACTCGTTAAACCTCAATGAACCAGAGAAGTGTTGTGATGCCCCTGATGTTGGAGGGTTACATGACAAGCCATTACAATCCATGAGGTAGTAAATAATGTAAGAGAAGCAATTGTTATGTAAAAGGTTGTACAAAGAGGTTAAGTGTTCCATTACCTCCCTAAGTAGGATGGTCAACCAACACCATATTTCTTGATAAATAAGTTGCAAAACCAATTGAATACCCAACAACTAAATTCATTGCAGAGCATTCGAAACATCAGCCCTCCGAATGAAAATGACCTTCCATCCAGTCAGAGGCAGTGGGCAGGGTAGTTGGAACAACCCTAAACCCTATCCATTGTTGGATTCATGTAGAAAGATCAACAGATGAAAATGAGAACATGTGTCATGCTGATGCTTCAATGATGAATGAATGCGTGCCAGAGAACAACCCCATATCACACCGCGTGGAGAGACGTACACAATGCATTTACTCTGGAGAAAGGTGACGGGCTTAATGCCTCGAGTGTGCCCATGTGCCTCTTTAATACATGACAGAGACCATAACACATGCTTTGTAGAATTAATAACATATATAAAATAAATCAAATCTATTGTTGAAAGCCTGATCGCCACCTTGGCATATTAAATTATCAATGTAATAATTCGTAAGTTTAGGCCTTGTTAATTTTTATTATTATTAGTATGTCCTATGTAATGTTTAGGGTGTTACAAATGAGGAGTAACTCTATAAGAAAAATGGTAAATAAGGAAGGGAGGTTGTCGATTGTATTTCATCTAGATTATCAGATAGTGGAAAACATACCTTTCACACAACGTTTGGTTCCATGCACCATCCTAGAAAACTTTCAACCTATCAAGCCTCTTTATATTGTAATTGTTGTTCCCATACAGTGACAAGCTTGTTATTCTGATTGTGTTTCCTAGCTTTGATAATGATATTCAACATGCGGTTTTTCTTAATTCAATTTCTTAGGTCGTCGATGGGTACTATATGATTGGGTTTGTGCTCTAGGGCATTGTCTTGGTAATGGGGTTGGTTACTATTTATTTTCCTGCTATGTGGTTTGGAGCTGGTCGTGTACTTTTGACTCTAATTTAGTTATATTTCTTAGATACTTTGTGTCTTGAGCATTATTTGGTGTTGAACAACGATGTCTCTTCTATCATGTGTTTCTCTTTGGTCACTACTAAACTATCCCATGTTTTTTCATTGCATAGATAGTGAGCGAATGAGGAGTAGGAGAGGAGGGAGGGGTGGAGGAGTAGCTCACGCACATAGTTATTGTTATGAAACCAACGCAAGAAAAGATAGAACAGATAGATCAATGCCTTAGAATTCAGCCTCTTCGAGGGGGAAACCTCCTTTGCATTACATAAATGAACAATTCTTGGATGATTCAAATGATAAAACCTCCTTTCTATATATAGGAGTTTAAGGAGTCACAATATAACCCAGCAGACCTAAAAATAATAATATAAAGTCACAAAAATAAAAATAGAGAGATTATATGGGGCACAGTAATAACAATATGCAGACAATAGAGGCACAACAATATTAATAAGGGGTACAACTACAATAGTAATGGGGTAATCACTAGTATTATAGGGACCCAACATGCCCCTCTCCCTCAAAAAAAGTGTTTTCCTCAATGCTTGAGTAGTTCTGGGTGCTTCTGTATAAAATTCTCATCCTCCCATGTGGAATCTTCACCAGATAAGTTCTTCCACTTGATAAGATACTCTGAAATTGATCGATTTCGTAGATATCAAGTTCTTGCTTCTGTGACTACTTCTGGTTCCAATATAATTTTTCCTTCCTCGTCAAGTTCTGGCAATATTGTTCGAATTGGGAGCTTATCGCCTATAACCTTCTTTAAAGATGAAACATGGAAAACTGGGTGCAATCGAGAAGCTGTAGGAAGCTCTAATTTGTATGCCATAGTACCAATCTTTTGCAACACCTTGTACGGAGCATAATACTTTAGTGATAATTTATTATCCTTCTTAGATTGCTTGAGGGAAATTTGCTTATATGGTTGTAGCCTTAAGAATACCTAATCACCTACATCAAAACTTCTTTCACTGCGATGTTGATCTACCTGTTGTTTCATTCTATTCTGTGCCAACACAAGGTTATCCTTTAAGAGTTGGAGGACTTGTTGTTGAGGTTCGATGTGATGTTCCACTGCTTGAACCTTAGAATTTTCTCTTAAATATGATGTGATGGATGGTGGCTGATACCCATAAAGTTCCATAAATGGGGTCATTTTTGTTGTTGTATAGAAGGAACTGTTATACCACCATTCAGCCAGAGGCAACCATTTGACCCAATGTGTCTATTTATCAGATACAAAGCAACGAAGATATCCTTCCAAACATTTGTTTACTATCTCGGTTTGCCCATCAGACTGAGGATGATAAGATGAGCTATGAGCTAACTAAGTACCAAGACAAGAAAATAATTATGTCCAAAAATTTCCAGTGAAAATGGGATCTTTGTCACTTACAATAATCTTTGGGTTTCCATGTAGCTTTTGAATTGTTTCCATAAATGCAATAGAAACTGTACTGGCTTTAAATGGATGTGATAATGCACAAAAGTATGCATACTTGGTAAGTCTGTCAACTACCACCATGATGACACTCTTTCCCTCAGACTTGGGTAAGCCTGTGATAAAATCCATTGAAACCTCCTCCCAACGTTGGCTTCGAATGGATAAAGGTTGTAATAGACCCGGTGTCTTAATTTTTTCAACTTTATTTTGTTTGCAAAACAAACATTCTGCCACAAAATTTTGAATATCTAATTTATGGCCCTCCCAAAAAAATTCCTTCTTAACCCTGTGGTAAGTTTTTAAAAATCCCGCGTGCCCTCCTAAGGGAGAAGTGTGCAATTCCATAAGAATATTTTGTTTTAGCTGGGAATTCTTACAGAGGTATAAGTGATCTTTGTAACATAATGAATCATTTTGCTAGCTACATATATCTGACGTACTAGAATCTTGTTGTAATTTTCGAATAAGTGCCCACACTTCTTCGTCATTCTTCCATTCCTCCCTTGCTTCATTTATCCAATCTCGTTGGATAATATAAATGGCACACAACAATGCTTCCACATCCTCATCCTTTCTTGAGAGTGCATCTGCCACCACATTTTTCTTCCCTTTTTTTTAGATGATTTCAAAGTCTTAACCCAACATCTTTGTGACCCACTTTTGTTGCTCTTCAGAGGATAATCTTTGTTCTAAAAAGTATTTAAGGCTACCATGATCTATTTTTACCTTGAAGTTTCTTCCCATTAGGTAGGGTCACCATTTCTTAAGTGCATGGAGTATTTCGAACATTTCCTTATCATAAATAGGTTTGTGTAAAAACTTTCCCTTGATTAGATGACTTTCAAAAGAAACGGGTCTTTAATCTTGCATTAAAACAGCACCAATTCCATTTCTTGAAGCATCACATTCCACAATAAATGTTTTTGTGAGGTCCAGTGTAGCTAAGATAGGTGCTTGGCACATTGCCTCTTTAAGATGTTCGAAGGCCTTTGTTGCTTCTGGAGTCCATGAAAATGCATCTTTCTTCAATAGTGTTGTTAGAGGTGCTGCTATTCTCTCATAATTCTTAAAAAACTTGCAATAATACCCTATCAACCCAAGAAATCCTCGTAGATGTTTTATGGATGTGGGGATTCTCCATTCCTTAATGGATTTAATTTTGCTAGGGTCTACCTTAACTCCTTCATGAGATACAATATGACCCAGATATTCCACCTCTTGTACTCCAAAGAAACATTTGGATATTTTTGTATATCATTTTTTTTCCTCCAATAGTTGAAGCACCCTGTCAACATGTTCAACATGATCCTTCCAAGAATTGTTGTAGATTAGTATATCATCAAAGAATACTAACACAAATTTTCTAAGGAATGGTTTTAAAATTGAACTCATCAAACCTTGAAATGTTGAGGGTGCATTGGTAAGGCCAAAAGGCATGACCAAAAATTCATAATGACCCTCATGAGTTCTAAATGCTGTTTTCAGAATCTCTTCAGTCTTCATTCTAATTTTATGATATTCTGAACGAAGATCCAACTTGGTGAAGTAAATTGATCCATGCAATTCATCCAGTAATTCATCAATGACAGGAATGGGAAACTTATCTTTAATAGTGAGCTTGTTGAGCTCCTATAATCCGGACACATGCACCATGATCATCCTTCTTGGTGCACCAATACAACTTTGAGCAGAGAAAGGAACTTTGACGATCGGTTTGAATTTACCACAGCCTCTAGCATTTTTCGCAACCTACGTTCATTTCACTCTTTTGGGCATAGGGATATCTGTATGCCCTGATGTTTGGAGGAACACTTCCTGGAATCAGATGAATAGCATGATCATGATCACGAATAGGTGGGAGACCTTTGGGAGTCTCAAATACCTTGGAATGATTGTCCAAGAATATTTGGAGATCTGGAGAAATAGATGATTCCAATGTGGAAACATCTAGCGAACATAATTGTGCAATTACACCTCTTCATTCCTTTTTTAGAAGCTTTGTCATACCATTAGAGCTGATTATCTTTCCTGATTTCCCTACAATAACCCTTAATACAACTTCTTTTCCTTCCATAGAAAATTTCATGAAAAGTTCTTGAAAATTAAAAGCTATTGTACCCAAGGATTGTAGCCATTGGACTTCTAATACAACATCAACACCTCCCATTGGAATGGAAAGCATTGGGCTAGTCAATACATATTCTCCCATGGATAGCTTGATATTATGGCACTTTCCAGAGCAATTTATTGTTCCTCCATTTGCAATCATCACTTGACATTCTGGTGCTAGATATAGGAAGCAATTAAATTCTTTTGCTACCTTACAATGAATAAAATTATGGTGCTTCCTGAATCAATCAACACTATTACCTTTTTCTTCTTGATTTGTCCTTCTATCTTGATGGTTTCAGGAGTTGTAATTCTAGCCAATGCATTACAAGATATGGTCGGATTCATTTCTTCTTTATCTAGGATTTATTCTTGGAGTATATCCTCTTCTTTTGACCTTTCATGCTCCTTTTCTTCTTCCTTTTCACAATCTATGTAGAATAATTTCTTCTCAGCCACACTTATGACCTTAGTGTAATTTCTATCACAATTGTTACAAAGGCCCTTGTTTCTCTTTTTTTCTTCCCATTGTTTGGTGTAACCTTATAGCTTTGGAAGACTAGTTGGCAAAACACTTCCGTCTTTATAGATGTGAGTGGTATGCTTCCTGGTTGCCATAATTTTGCTTTCCATTTTTCTTGCTAACCTGAATGCCTTCTCTAATGAATCAGGTTCCCAAAGGCGAACATCATGTTAGATATTATCCTTTAAAGTCCATGTGAACACATCAATCCTATGCTCCTTTAGAATATTTTTTACCCTTATGTTCAATTTTTGGAACTCCTCAATGTTCTCCATTATTGAACCCTTTTGTTTGAGACTTATTAATTGGCTAAAAAAAGTGTTTGTTTTTGTATCCCCATAATGTGCTGTCAATTCTTCTGTAAAAATTGCTCAAGCGATAATTTGTTTCTGAGAGCAAATCCATCGATACCATACAAACTGATTTGGTTCCAAATATAAAGTTGCAATACATACCTTTTGTGTGTTTTGCACATTATTGAGATCGAAAAATTGCTCCATTTGTAATATCCATGTTGCGGGATCCTTGCCATCAAACTTCCTCATATCGATTTTTGGAATATGGTGGATCTTCGGTCCAACATTAGAGTCTATGAAATCATGATTAACATTTCTTTTGTTCTCATCATGAGTTTCCTTTACTACCCTTTCACCATTAGTAAGCATTTCTTGTAGAAACTTTGTCAAATCTGTCTTCAAATCTATCTTCAAATCTTCCATGCCTGTCTTCAAATCTATCTTCAAATTATCCATCTTAGCTTCCATGCCATTCATCTTAGCTTCCATGCCCTTTATCTTAGATTCCACACCATTTACCTTAGATTCCACACCATTTATCTTAGCTTCTATTAGCTTTTGTGAGAGTGACATTTGTTACACTTGGTCTTGTAATTTTGATATATCATGTGGCATTTCTTCCTCTTCTTCATGAGTCATGCTAGTGCTTTCAGCTTGCTTACTAGGTGTTTTCATTTTCTTTCCTTAAGGCATCAGTTACCGATAATAATGCTCTACTATACCCTTTGAATTCTTTAAAATAATTTTTCAAACCCAGCTTAAGAAAAAAAAAAAATTTACACACCTTTTTTCACTTTGTAGGAGCTCGATATTGCCTCTGATTTATCTCTGTAATTTCGGATCATCCAATTCTGAAATTATGACCTGTAGTAGCCCTCTGTGTCCTCTTTCCAATGCCACCAATCTGATCCAAATTGGATTCTCCAAGGAAGAGTTATGCCAAATCTCCCACAGTGACCTGATTATAGACTAGTTCAGTAGAGCGAACTTGTACGACGTGCCACGAGTCACTGTTTCGACCTTTTTCTTTGAAAAATATATACAAGAAACTACAGTTCATCCTATTTTTGTAACTTCTTACAAAATTTCAATATGATGCTCAGAGAGAAGGTTATGACGATTTTCTCCAGGTCACCTGTTTGGAATGTAATTCAAGAGTCTGCAAAAGACCAACTTCCTCATATCTTATCTCCATAAATATAGCGCGAAAAGCTATGAAATTCAGACCTGAGGTTCAGTGCGATTTATTATCAAATGGGTTTTTTTAGCTTTTGAAACATCGCAGAAAAAAATTTATAGCAAAAATGCCATGATCACCTATTTGGAGTAGCAAACCCTAGAATCCAAAGCTTTGATACCAAATGTTTTGAAACTAGCTCAAAAAAAGATAGAATGGATAGATCAACGCCTTAGAATTTAGCCTCTTTGAGGGGGTAACCTCCTTTACATTACATAAATGAACAATTCTTGGATGATTCAAATGACAAAACCTCCTTTCTATATATAGGAGTCTAAGAAGTCACAATATAACCTAGCCGACCTAACAATAATAATATAAAGCCACAAAAATAACAATAGAGGAATTCTATGGGGCATAGTAATAACAATATGGGGACAAGGGGCACAACAATATTAATAAGTGATACAACTACAATAGTAATGGGGTAATCACTAGTATTATAGGGACTTAACATACTATATTACATGGATCCAATATATACATTTTCATGGGCATGGTCTTGCGTATCATTTCATGCATCTATAGTGTATTTTGTTGGCATCTATTCTTTTTCATACATTTGGGCATGGGTTCTCCTACCATGGTTTGATCTACATAGATGAATGGTTAATGTCAATTTGTAGGTACTTGATAGTTCCTTGATCCATGATCTCCTTCCTTAAGCCACACTCTCATATATTTAATATATTTTGATCATCAATTCCTGTTTTGACCTCCTACATTGGGGGAAATGGTTATACCTATATTTACCACCATAGACCTTTCAAGGATGTTATTACATGTTATGAGGATAAAATTACATAATTGAGAAAAAAAAAAGCATAATTATTTCATCACAATTTATAATTATGAAATATTGAATATTTTATAATCGAGGAGAAACTAATAATTGAGCATAAATTCATAATGGTCTAGAAAAGGCTCATAATTAGATGAAAAAATTTCTTATTTGAGTGTGAAATTTATAGATGATTCGTAATTTCTTTGGTTGCATTCCATGGAGCATACCTAGGACTTGTAATTAATTTTTTAATATGATATGAACCTATTTATAAACTCCTTAATTCCTTACTTGGATAGGTCAAATATAGGGAATGTGAACTATTTAAAAATATAAGAGCCATCATGTAGTGAAACCAACTAAGTGTCTTTGGTCATTATCTTGTTGTCTAGTATTGGGTGTTTGACATCAACACAAGTGTGGTTATAAGCATTTGTTAGAGACTCGATTGTCTTCTTGTCATGATATGGTTAAGAGGTTCATTGGTTCAAAAAAATCATGTGTGGACAACGAGGAGTTCAAGGACCTATAACAAGGATTACAACAATAATGGCTCAAGGAAATCATTCCACTTGTCATAGTTTGTTTAGTTTAATACAAACCTACATCCTTTTTCACATCAAAATTATTTGTTAATCATTGTCAAACAACTTTGACTGGATTTTTGTGGATTGTAGTATTACTTGATAAATAAGATGAATTTACTTTTGCATAATTTAGGTTTATTGCTATAGGATTTCAAAAAGATTTGTTAATTTTCTATGTGTATATAAGGAGGTGATGAAGCTTTTTAGGAGCTAGAGCTCAATAGAACTCCTTGAACAATAGATTGTAGAACATTTAGGTTAAAGGTAAGTTACTATTTCTTTCTTTCCTTTACATCATATGTTTGTATAAATTAGATCTAGGAGGAAAAACAAGTGATATATCCTATAATATATATATGGATTTGATAATATCATTCAAAGGATTTATATATCCATTTAAGAAGTTGTCTACAACATCTTTGCATGAATTTTTCTTATATAGGGGACTCCATTAGCCTATAAAAATTATTCCAAAAAAATAGCATCAATGATAATCACATGAAATAGGATTACAATGTCTATTCGAACCTTCTCACCTTGCTTGGTTATAGTCTACTTTATGCCTTGAAGGTCCAATCGCTCTACCACTGTCATCTAAAGATTTGTTCAACGAGCTAAAAAAATGAACATGTGTAACAACCTTGGTGAAATTATCCCCTAATCCTAAATCATTGTAATCACACAAAGTATGGGAGATGGGACATGGATTCTAGTTTTCTTGAGGAGGAGATCACTTAAGAAAACGAGTGAATAATTAAATTTATTAGCCATGGTTTTCTGAGGCAATTAAATAAGTTGTATGAGAATTAAATCTAACTACTGAGACACGAACTCGCCTAGATGTCCTTGGCCTCTAATAACAAGCGAATAGGACAAAACTTAATGGAGCTAGCATGGTCCTACTATCCAAGAGGAGTGGGATGCATGGAATCTGGGAAAGAAGGAATGCTTACGTTAGTTAGGGGACACGAGCTAAGGAGATATGAAAACTCTCAACGAGGAACATGGGGAGGAGAATTTTTAATTCACCTATAGACTATGAGAACATAGGAAAACCATAAGAGGACGAATGTTGTGAAGATATCTAGGTAAACAAACAAAGAAAAGAAAAAAATCTACTAGTTGGAGAACCTTGGTGAAAAGGCTTGCTGGGAAGAAATTATAGAGAGCAACAATTGACTAAAGTTTGAAGGAATCCACCATGCGCTTGAGGATTGAAGAACCTATTGTAGTGGGGAAGAAACACTTAGGTGTTTCTAATACTAAGGAACCACCATGAGTTTCCTTGGTGCTGAAACTCAGGTTTTTGTCTCGCTGATGAATCCACAAATGAAATTTGGTACGAATTCTCATCTCGTGAAAATGATCTGATAATTATTTATTGTATGGTATCCTCATAAAGATGTTAATCATGGTTATAATTTTTGAATACTAAGAAGAAATATGTGTAGTTGGTGGATGAAAGTGTTGTGTCCTTATACCATCCTATTCAATTGAAAGCATGGTTTGGTTTCCTTTCCAAAAAGAAATCTACCTCAAGCACTAGAATCTTGCTCGAGGGTGTTAACTACAAGAAATACCTGGTTCTGTCTTTGCTATGGGTTGGTGTAGAGTGATAGTAACAAATCTAGTTGCCCAAAAATATTCATAAAACAAGTTTTGCTAATGTATTCTCTATGTTAATGAATGGGCCTTGTATTTAAGGTTGAAGTGATTTTTTTAATACATGAGATATGGTAATTTAATTCATACTTAAAGGATTGACCAACATGATGTGTTCTTGTCTTAAAGGCATTGTGATAGTGTGAGAGCATAATAGATAAGCATACAATTATTTAGAATGCACATTCTTCTTCTTTATTGCAATATGCTAGCTAAGACGATATCAAGCTTGTGTTTCATTATTCTGTTGAAACATGTGGCAATATGGATAATTTCCTGTTTTATTCTCATTGGCCTATTGTTTGTATGAGGGTATTCTCAGAGTCTTTAGTGATGCATGTCCTAATGTTGGGGTTTTACATCCATTTTATCAAGGGATTAGTCTAATAAATTTATATTATATGTTGTGTGAGGCATGACCTTATGAGATTGAATTAATTGAATTTAAAGTTTTGTATTCCATATAAAGATGTATCCTTACTATGCACTTGTTAAGGTTGAAGTGTCAAGGATGAATGTGCTTTCTCTATATGGATATGGCATGGGAAAAATCCCTGCTTGAGTGACTAGTTTAGTCATGTTGATTAGTTTGATTGGTACTCCATAATAAGTATTCATGTATTAGGCAATTTTGTTATTATGTTTCTTACAATTCCCATCCAACACATGAGGTGTTGCATGATTGTGTTACTGTGGATTAAGCGATGGTGCTTAAGTTCCATTATTGTTAATTAGACTTAATGGGAGAATCCCTTGTTTCCTTTAGTATTTTTTATTCCTTTGCAACATTTTGAGCATCACATGCTTTACAGTTGTCACTGTAATCTTGTCATGTAGGTTGGAACTTCAAGAGGAGCCTTAGGATCTCTAGACTGAGATCGACTTGTTCTAGATAAGAAATTGAGGAGGAAAGGAGACAACAAGTCTTGAAGGGATGAATGTCAAGTCCCTATTTCAAATTTTGTGTTTTCTTCTATTAAGGACCTAAAGGAGTAGAACTAGATGTAAGCTCAGAAGGGATATCATTGGTGTGTGCTTAATATATCCTAAATAGTGATTTTTAAGCGCTGGTGTGAGTTTGAGTATTTTCATAACAACCGTGGTAGAATGGTGGTTGTGAACCTTCACAAATGGTTTAGGAAAAAACCTAATCTCATTCCTCTAACCTCAAAACCTTATCCATAGTCACAGCAAGATTTATCAACCTAAATAATGGATGACTTCAAGACCATATTAATAGCCATAAGACCACATGCATCACTTAATACAAGGATAGTGTAATGAGAAACTAATATTAAGTCGTAAAGGTGATCAACAATTGGGCAAGGGCCTGGGATAATGTAAGAACAAAGCGGATGCATCTTGAAAGCCAACAAAAAGTCATGCAAGAGGAAGATTTTGGTTGACAAGGACCGAAATGATTTGGCAAAGATATCAGCTTAAGGTTGGTGATGAAATAATCACAAGAAGTTGCATGTTGAGCAATGTGGCCCCATGTTATGCCTAAGCCCAAAGGTTATTCCCCATAAGTGTGAAGAAGAGTACATAATATACTGAGCAAGATGATATAATATCAGGATGTCGTGGGGGACATGCATGCCCAACAACATAGCCATTGGTGCATATCTATGAGCCCTGTGATGGGTCAACCCTAGAACAATTGTGAAATTGTAAAAATGGAGAAGAGTCTGGTAACAACTCTCAGGAGATGGGAAACGTTACCAACAATTAACATCCTGACAAGTGGTAGGAATAATATATATATATATATATAATATATATATATATATATATATATATATATATATATATATATATATATATATATATATATATATATATATATATATATTATATATATATATATATATATATATTATATATATATATATGATATATATATGTATATATATATATATCCCAAGTGGGTGTAGCCACATGGGTAGAATAATGGTGTCACACTTTGATTCATCGTAACTTCAATGTTCACATCTCTTGATCCAAAGGTCATATTGATATAAATTTTTATATCCTGAAATTGTCTTGTCAAGACAAACACAATGGCGATGTCAAACTCAAGCATTAAGTGAGTTGAAAAGATAAAAAAATTAAATATAGTTTCCATAACAACACCCTTGATATTGGGTCAGCATAGTGTCCACCCTCTCTTAATCGGTGTTATGGTAAGGATTAGGAGGGTGAGGAGGTTGTTACATAGCTGTATCTAAGTCTCCAAGTTCAACCCTTGGATTGGATGGCCTCTATCATGGGAAAGTGACAACGAAATTCTTGCAAGAAGTCCTTATAGTGGTTTTTCTATTTATTTAAACAAATGTTTAGGTGTTAAAATAAAGTCTATGAATATTTGACTAACGTAATTGCTTTGTGATCTTCCTATACTAATATTTGACATGTTTCATTATGATTGATGAGATAATGGTAGTGTTGACAAATGTATATTTTATGGACTATGCAAGATTGCGTATTAATAATTTGTTGGTTGACTGGCATTAGTATACTAATATGGATTGTTTGTTTCAACCAAGGTTTGCCATAACAGTTATGCAAAAGAAAGATCATGGAGGTGATTTCTTGTTAATTATATTATTATTATGTTTCCAACAATTATGTGTGAATGGAAACACATAACATATAATAACATAAAACGAAGGCCACCCAAAACAACAAAGGGTGGTGTGACATAAATCCTGATAACCAAGAAATTAACAACAAGATGGTAGGATATAGTTATGATCACATGAAACACAGGAAAAAAGAAATATTAGCTAGCCAAAGGGGAAGGGCAGACTCTCCTGAATTAATGGATACCTTGAGGAGCCTAAGGGCCCAGATTAGGGGTTGCAAGGCATATAATGAAAGGATGGTAAGGGCTCATGGAAAGTACATCGAGGTAAATGTAGTCATGCTGCAAAGTGTCTCAAACTTGCAAACGCAAAGGAAATATGAGTTGGGGGATATCCATAAAGACATGCAGAGCCCCTTGAAATAAGAAGAGATTACAAATGGGTCAGATGGTAGCAAGTCCAAGAAAAGGAATAGAAGGGAAAGTGAGGACACCATGAGAGGGAATGCACCATTGAGCACCAGAGAAAGACAAGCACTTATGGGCATCATTTCAGTAGAAATTCTACCTCTAATAACAGAAGAAACCATCGCCACCATCATTCTCATATTCATCATGAGGGAAGAGGAGAAAGGGGCTATATGGTAGAAGAGTTTAAGAAGGAAAA
Source organism: Pinus taeda (assembly GCA_000404065.3). Classification (NCBI taxonomy): domain Eukaryota; kingdom Viridiplantae; phylum Streptophyta; class Pinopsida; order Pinales; family Pinaceae; genus Pinus; species Pinus taeda. The sequence goes on along the minus strand of APFE030741010.1, from coordinate 7,468 downwards.
ACCACCCACATTTGATGGAGATATGAGGAAATATGAAGATGCAAAAGATTGGCTACTTGAAATGAGGAAGTTCTTCAGAATCCATAACTAATCTAAAAACATGAAGTTAAATATATCCACCTATAGTTTGAAGGAGAAAGCATAAATATGGTGGGAATATTCGGATAATGTCAAGGGAATGAGATAAGAGGAGCTGACTTGGCGATAATTTGAAGGAATCTCCAGAAGAAAAATATTTATCAGACAACTACCACAACAACAAAGAAGAGGAATCTTATCAGCTAAAAATGGGACGATGTAAGATGAAGAATTTGTCACCAAGATCATGGAGCTTCTAATATATGTGTTGTATCTTAAAGATGAGAAGGAAAAAGTTCAAAGGTTTATTAGTGGGTCACCTTTATGATTCAGGGATCAAATTGAAATTTTGGAATCTTAGACATTGGACAATGCCATAAAAAAAATAAAACATTATTATGAGGAGTCAAAACTTAGTCCATAGATTAAGGATGATTTAAAGGTAAGGGGCAGCTTCAGGCTTGCAGAAAAAAGTGTGGATATTTGAAATAACAACCGAAGGAGAAGGAAAGAAGTTTTTCCACCAATAGAGATGAGGTTCATCAGGGGTTAAAAATTGCTAGTAACGTCTGACTTGCTTAAGTGGCAAGAGAAGATCCCAAAAATTATGGGAAAAGACCCTTCAGGTGTTGGACTTGTGGGGAGAATCACCTGAGAAAGGATTTCCCACAGTGCAAGAATGATGGCTAAAGGTTGTATTGTGTCTAGGGAGCCATGGATGTTCAGGACATTACTCTAAATGTGTTTTGAGTCTACACGATTGTGGAATATAGGTAAGATGGTCATCAATCCTCAACCAGCAAGAGGGATGGTTAAAAGTGACATTATTTTTATCCCATCACCATTGGAAGTGATGTAAATAAAATATAAAGAATTGTGGAAATTTCAAATTAGATTTTTGGGGACTGGGTTGTTCTAACTATTTAACATTCCTATGCATCTGGTGATTTCAGACTATTTTAATTGTGTGATTTATAAATTATTTATATTGATTTGTTCTCATGTTCAGTCAATATTTTCTTATTTATTTCTAGTTGATGCATGGTCATGTTGCATTATTTATGTTTTGTATTTTTTTAGAAACTACGATGAATTTTTTATTTCTAGTTTTTCCTTTTTTCTTTTTATGTCCTGGGTCTTAGGGAAAGTTGTGAGAGTGGAAGTGAACAATTCCAGGGAAGCCATGGGGATGGCACATGTTTTCATCAGGGTCCATTCTTGTAAAAGGATGGATGATCAAACTCAGAAGCCACATTGAAGGGATTTAGCTTTGTGAAGGTATGGTTACATTCACTACAATTTTTCCTATATGAATCGCATGAGAATTCTTATATTGTGATGTAGGAAGATTGGGGAAGTGAGCCTGGTTGGAAAAGGAATAAAGATAGCAATATGATATCAAAGTGCACAACAATGTAGTATAGGATTACAAGAGACCCGCTGAAAGATGGCTAATATACTAAATCCTATAACATTTTAGCTATTATGTAAGAAAATGTGTCTACAAGTTGAATGTGAATGAACCACAATTATAAATCTCACTATCATTATGCTTGAGTTAATCATGTTTTGTTTCGTTTTGGGATCATAACACCCAGGAAAATGTTTCCCTGAGGGGGAGGGCTTTATAATAGCTTGTTGACATGCCAATTTTTTGCTATACCAACAACGGGGAACTAACCTGATCAGAAACCCCAATTAGGCCTGCTTTTGTTTGGGATGGCTAGTTCCAACGGGTTTTAAGGGACCTCGTGAACTGTAATAGGTGTTGAAAGATTTCTTTTGGGAAGATGACTTCAATTAAACCAACAAAATAAAATAGCTAACCACTATGTATGAAATCCTATCTACACTACTTCTAACTACCCTAATCTAGTCCTAATTATCCTAATATATCTTGTAGGAGCAAAACAAATGGAGGTTAAACACCATACATAAATCCCAAGTCCAAATGAATCAATTACTGGTCCACTTAAGAACAAGGTTGTATTAAATCCTAATCATAATGCCATTACTTATACAGGAATATACATTCCTTTCCATACAAATAACCCTTGCAAATGATGTTTAACAAGTCTGGAATCAACAACCTTCCATGAGTTATTAATGCTATTGAATCACATTCAAATAACCAGGAATAATCATGAGCATTTAGTTATCAATGTGCACAGAGAAAATCACATTTGTCCTCATACCAGCAACAACACACTGATTCTAAACATATCAGATAAAGGGGAAACTAATTGGTAGAAACAAGCTCCTTCTCGAACCAAACAATTCTTTATTCACAATAAATCAAAACTGTTTTCTCCAAACAAAAAGCCCTTCTCTCCTATCTGGAGGTAGTATTTATGCCTCAGCTCCCCTAACCTTTTGTCTTCCCCTGTTCT